>JACDRP010000954.1:0-16974 GCA_013841185.1 Hycleus phaleratus | reverse complement strand
TCAAGGCTTGCCCAATTGCCAGCCTTGGCAACTCTTACTTGGATAATAAATAAATAAGTGTAGATTATACTCTAATACGCTTTATTCCATCAATTTTCTATATTTGTACTGATTTTCCAACATTTCGAGAAACACACGGTATTTTTTATTGTGATAATCGATAACTTCTGGATTCGGATGGACGATTCTACCATTACCGCCCATTGATTTGATTGCCGTTTCCATATTGGCGAAATAGCCAGCGGCACAAGCGCCCAGAATGGCAGCCCCTAAAAGCACCGATTCGCTCTCATCGGGGCACAAAACCGGCAGGCCCACCACATCTGCTTGCGTCCGGACGAATAGCGAATTTTTACTCAAACCACCGCAAATCAAGAGCGATTCGAACGATTCGTAACCGGATTCGATTAGAGTTTCTAAAATTTGTCGAGTACCGTACTGGAAAAGAAGATTTCATCAATTCGAAATTTCGATCGTTTATAATTACGGCTAATGCTTGAATTGCGGCCAAATATAGAATCGCCAGATTCTCCTCATCTTGGGCCAGACTTAAGCCGCAAATCTATCGGAGAAATTTGGGTAATTAGAAAATTCCAATTGTTAATTCGGTAATTACGTTGCCGCGTAAAGTTGGATCGGCAATTGGTGAACGGTTACCGTGGTAATCCGGCCAGACGTGGAGGTCCTTTGTGAGCAAATCCACCGATTGTAGACGCCGTTTTGCGGCAATGTCGCTCAGTAGTTTACTCAAATAAGTCTGGATATGCCTGCAATTCTCGAATTAATTTCAATTATTCGATTGCCCAGGTAGGAAGAGTCCATAGGCCAAGGCTTGGACCAGACTTGGGCCAAGATNAATAATTCTAAACCGACATAGGCTTGGGCCAATGCTCAGTTTCCAAGGCTTGGTGGAAATGATTCTAATCATTGGGCCAGGCTTGGAACGAGGCTTGGGCCAATATTTAGTCGCCAAGGCTTGGATGCGATGAATCTAGCCATTGGACAAGGCTAGGCTCAAGGTTTGGCTCGATGCTCAGTCTCCGAAGTTTGGCTCAAGGCTTGCCCAATTGTCAGCCTTGACAACTCTTATCTGGGTGATTAAACAACGCACATATCGCCGATTCTCTTTCGAATCTGCACAGTGGCCGGATGAGTGTCGATGATGTGATCGATTAGTTTCCCCGTGGCGCTTTGGCCGCCTTCATTCAGCCACATACCCGGCACCATGGCGCTGTAATACGGGCCCCAAACGCCCGGCACAAAGATCGGCTCCTTGGCAACGGCCATATGGCAGGTTGAAGTGCCGCAAATTAAACCTAATTTTAATCGTAATATTTCACAGTAATTTCGGTCAACTTACAAAGTCGCGTATTGAAATTGGAACCAATCGTCGGGATTGAACACCCGATTAAACCCAAACCGCCAGCATGCGCGTCAATGATCGACGCACCAACCGGCGTACCCGGCTTTAAACCCAATTGTAGAGCTACCCGTTGCGATAATCCCCGCCCCACGGGTTCACCCGGCGCGCGTACAACTCTCCCAATTTTCCTCCAATCATCCTCCATCAAATCGGCCAAACCGATCTCATCAAAATAACCAGAATTCCAACCACCTTCACCGCTTGATGAAATCTCGAATGTCCATTTGCAGACCAACGAGCACAACGAGCGCGAATCGCAATCGGTGGCTTTCCATGTTAGAAAATCGGGTAGATCGAAGACGAAGCCGATTCGCTGCCATTCTGGGCGGTTGCGCTTCAACCAGACCAGTTTCGGTGTTTGCATTTCTAAAGAGATCCGACCGCCGACAAATTTCAATACACCATGGTTCAATTTATTGATCTCATCGGCCTCTTTAGACGCCCGATGGTCCAGCCAGAGGATAACATTCTGGTTATCATCGCCAGTTGGACTGACGCTCAGAGGAGCACCGGATTTGTCCAAAACGACCAACGAACAGGTGGCATCGAAGCCTATGCCTTGAATATCGTCGACGTTGACGCCCTCAATAACACCCTAGAATTCGTTTTTGATCGACAAAACCCAGATTATAGTGTAAACGTACCTTAATGCATTCTAGACACGTTGTCCAAATATCTTGAGACGATTGTTCATAGAAATCCGGTTGGGGATTCCACGTTTGGATTGTTTTAATTGCACGTTTGATAATTTTACCATTGTCGTTAACTAGAGCAGCCCTAACACTACCCGTACCCACGTCAACACCGATAAAATACGCCATTATTGAACAATTTACCCTATTTTAACAACTTCTACACACAATAAGGTCGAATTGTTTAGATAATTAATTTATAATTGCCCCACAGATAACCTTGGTGATGATAATAAAAGATAACGGTCGTTAATTTAACAGAACGAATCAAACTTTCACAAATTTTAAAAGAAATAATTTTAACACCCAGTGTGAACCGCCCTTAATAGAGTATATCGTGTATTTTGTGTTGCCTATTACATAACCTAAAATTGACATTACCTAACCTATAATTGAATCGAAAAACTAATTAAATATTATAAAAAATGGTCCGACACAAGAATCGGTGATACAATTAGTTAAATTCCAATTTAAACTAAACTATAACCTATAAATTTCCAGATATATAGTGATAGAGATCAACAAATCGAACGGTAAAGAGACCGATTCACTTACAATCAAATCACAATCACTACAAAACACACTAATCCACGAGATTCAACGTATGCACGGCGATTTCGGTGTGGGTGCTGTAACGTCCGGTTTCTCGGCGAAATATTGCAATGAAAAGACCCGCATAGCCATCGTCAAGTGTCGACATGGTCCACACCGATTGGTCACCTGTACGTTGCCGTTCATCGAATCGATTGAACACAATCGTATCAGTATCCGAATTTTGTGCGTTAGTGCAACGATAAGGAAGGCCTATTATTTTTTGAAGAATTACCAACAGATGAAGGTCGACGAATTTTGTGCCAATTTGAGAACGGACAGTCAACGTGATTTGATGAAACGGGCGATTTTAAATCTGACACCAGCTGAAACGATCCATTGAACGTTCTTGTTTTGTAATAAATTATCATTAATTATTGCTAATTGCTAATTTTTTAACAATTTTGTTTGTAGAAGTTACCAAAAGATGGCGCTATTTTAGGTGATTTAGTTTTTATAAGGTGACGCAAATGTAGGCTATTAGTAGCCTTCTCTAAAGTTATTGATAATAATTAAATTTTAATTAATATTTTAGTCTGTTATTGTGAATTATTACTGTAATTTTGTGATTGTTTCTCTTAATTATATTTCAATAAATTTTTGTATTTAGATTTGTGATTTCAATTTTGTTTATAGAAGTTACCGAAAGATGGCGCTATTTTAGGTGATTTAGTTTTTATAAGATAGCGCAAATGTGACTATTAGTAGCCTGCTTAAAAAAAATTGATAATAATTACATTTTAATTTATATTGTAGTCTGTAATTGTGAATTATTGTTTTTGTGATTTTCTATCTTAATTATATTTCAATAAATTTTTGTATTTTGTTAAATTTGTGATTGACGGTTGTTGCGGCTACAATTAGTCTCTCATCTGTCTAGATTTGAAAGAGTGATGTGGCTTTACGAATCCAACAAAATTGTCAAAGTATGAGAAAATGTTTAATTTTAAATTATATTTTTTAGTATTTATAATAAATATTAATTTAATAAAGTCCGAGATATCCGATAAACGTTATTGTGTTGATGAGAAATGTACAGGTAATTATTGAATAATAAAATTTCATAACCTATATTTTTATTGTCAAAATCTGTATTCCATTTTTTCTCAATTTCAGTCCCCATATCTCGCGCGAAAGCCCTCCTAAGTTATCCCAGTCCCGATCCGAAAATACTCTCATTTGCCCAAAACGACGACATATTAATTTACAGCAAATCGGCCGGCACAAAGGCGGGTCTATGGGGCGCCTCGGTGAACGGCAAACGCGGCTACATACCGAAACATATGGTGCGCGAATATAAAATCATCAATAAGGCAACACTGCTGGTCGATACGGAAATCGGCGACAATGGGAAAGTAACACCAAAAGTGCCTTTAGAGCGGCCCAGTGATGGCGAAATTGATGCGAAATCGGTCGAACCGGACAAAGTTCAAGATGTTTATGAGATTGTCGATGGGACCACGATCTATTTGAATCCACAGGAACCAATAACGCCGAGTTCTACCGAAGATGTGGTCCAGCCGACTGCAGCTCCTCAAATTGTTAAAAATGACGAGGACACCAATGATAAAACTGAAACAATTGAAAATTCCGATAGACAAACAGACGATAAAATCGAAACACTAATCGATGATGTTTTGACGACAATTTCGAACGCTTTTAGTGGCGGTGATGAAGAGAAAAACGACAATACCGATGAAATTGATATTGAAGATGATGGCGATGAAAACAATAACGATAATGAAGATGAAGATGAAGAAATTGAAGAAAAAAACGACTCCCTAAGTGTGGAAAATCCAAATCCAAATCAACACGATGATGAAAATGAAGAAAAATCAATTGAAGAATCCGACAAATTGAAAATGACAAACTTTAATGCCGAACTCCACGATTCTATAAAAACAAATCTAAATTCAATTAAACAAAACGATAAAATTGAATCATTAAGTAGTGAAATTATAGAAAATCGAAATGAAACAATTGTAGAAATTCAATTCGACGATAATACTGAAATTATAGATGATGCTGTAAAAAATGAAACAAGATTAGAAACCTTAAAGGAATCTATTGAAACGATAAATAATGTTGAAACAATTCAAGATATTACAACAGAAATAAATTTACCTGAATTGGAAATACAACAATCAATTATTGAACCAATTATAGAGAATACAACACCAAATCCTCGAGAGGATCAAATTGAACAAGAATCGCAATTAATTGGTTTTCTTGATAAAAAACTGGAAATCAAACTAGTTGAACCTGTTATAACTAAACAAATCAATGATGATTTTATTGAAGAAACTGTAAATATTTCAACTGAACCAGAAATTGATGAAAATTTCGATAATCTACCAGTAGATCAGAAAATTGATGAAAAACCGGATCAAAATCAAGATAAACGTGAAGAAATTGTTGAACAAACACCTGGAATATTTTCCAATGTATTATCATACTTTGATGGTAATAATGATAATAATAATGATAATAATGATAATAAAGAAGAAGATCTACCGGTTCCAATTACGGATGAAGTATTTGAAACAACAACACAAGTTTCATTTGATATAAACGAACCGATTGAAGAAGAGAAAAACCCTATCGGTAAGTTAATTTTTGTTGTAATTTCCCCGAAAATAAACCACGATTTGATTTTAATTAAAACAATTTTTTACAGACGAATTTTGTACGATTGATTCTTGTAAAAATATGGAAAATTATCGTGAATTAATCGATAATTTTGAATTCGATTGGTCTAAATTGAATGCGAATATATTAATTTATTTAACAACAACAGCCTTATCAGTTATATTATTATTAATTGGTTATGTTGTAATTGATAAGAATCGTCGTGAAGGTCCTTTAGTTGCCAAAATTAATCAATTAGAAAAAGAATTTTTGATAATATTGAAAGAGAATGAATTATTAAAAGATAATTCCAATAATTTCGATAATAATCGAGATATAATTGTAATAAATGATGAATTGAATGAGAAAACGCAAAAAATTGAAGAATTATCAAATATTAAAAGTAATCTTGAAGAACAAATACAATTATTAGAGAAAGAATTGGAGAATTCAACTGAAGTTGGTTTAGAATTGAATCGTATGTTATCAGAAATATTAAATAATCAAAATTGTAGTGATCTATTGAAAGATAATATCGATAATTTACAACGACAATTAATTGAACAACAAACAACAATTAATCAAGTTAATGAAACATTAGCGATAACAAATACAGAAAATCACGAATTAAAATTGGAAATTGAATTGAATAATAAGAAAATACTCGATCTACAAAGTGAATTAGATAAAATGTGTTTAAATTTATTGAAAATTGAAGAAGAAAAAGATACACAACAGAATCAATTAGAGAATGATATAATTAAATATCGACAATTATATGATGATTTGAATAATCAAATGAAATTCAAACAAAACGAATTGAATTGTCAAATTGAATCGTTAGAAAATCAATTGAAACAAATCGAACACAATTATGAATTGAAACAGAATGAATTTGAATTATTTAAAGAGAATTTGAAATTAATTGATGGTGATATAAATTTAACGAAATTGTGTGAAACAACACAAATCCAAGCTGAATTTGAGTTATTAAAAGTTGATAATCGGCGTTTAAATGAGAAATTATTACGATTAGAAAACGATAAGAATAATTACGATAAACAAATAGAAACGTTGTTAGAAGAGGTGCAATGTTTACAAGAAAAATACGATCAAACTGATAAATTACGTGTTGAAACACAAACGAAATTGGAAGTATTATCGAATTATTTTAAAGAGAAAGAAGCCCAATTACAGAAGTATTAATTTCGATTTTAATTAATTAATTTTATTTGTTTTAAATTTGTAGAGAGATTAGTAAACATGAGGCTTTATGGGCGGAGAAAGAAGGTGAAGCCACTTCAACAACCGAACGGGTCAAGTTTATGCAAGAACAATTACAAAATTATAAGTAAGTTGGTTTATTAGATTTGGATGACTAATTGTTTTTTTTTTTTTTTGTGTGTGTTGTTTAGGGTCCAAAATGAGTCGTTAAAACAGGAAATCATCGCACAAGAAGTCGAATTAAAGAGCCAAATTTCTGTATTAGAAAAGAAAGCCCATGAGAATTGGATGAATGCCCGACAAGTTGAACGAAAATTAGAAGATACAAAACAAGAAACGGCTCAATTACGCCATCGTTTAACAATAACCGAACGTGCTTTACACGATGAAAAAATTCGTAATACAATTGATTGTTTTTGTGATTTGTTTCTAATTTGATTATTTTCTAGGATTACAATCGCCAATTGAACAAAATGGTGTCGAATCACCGTTATTATACGGTCGTGAACATCTAACGAAATCACCACAATTACCGCCATTCTTGCCGCCACCACCACCACCGCCAGGTGTACCGTTTATGCCGCCAACCGGTGGTTTACCGGGTATACCACCACCACCGCCACCATTTATGCCACCACCGAATCTATATCCGGGTGATCATCGACCGCCACCGTTAGGACGGATGTCATCGCCGCCACCGTCGCGATATTCACCAAGTTCACGCGGCTATTCACCGTATCGTGATCACAGTTCATCACCATCAGATTCTGAATATGGTACAACGCCACGTCATCATCGGCGTGGTTATAGTCCATTTAATGACGATAGGAGAGATTATAAAAGACCAATACGTAGTAATTGTAGGAATATTAAAGGTAAGTGTTATAAATTGGGGTATTTTCGTTTTGTAATGTTCAATTGTGACAGGTGGTAGTTCTGGATCGGGTCATTCGAATGAATCGTTAGAGAAAACCAATCGACAACAATCTAAAGTTTAGTTGTTTGTTTTTTTAGGATTTTTAATACGATTCTGTAAAAATAATGAATCGATTAATTATTGCTTATCCTAAATCTATACAAGTATGGTAATTTTCTAAATATGTTATTTTTATGTAGTCTTGATTGTATAAAAATTGTAAAAATTACTACTACCATTGTATTATACAATTTCAATGTCAATTAGTTTATAATTTCCCCAAAAAATACAGTGAGTCAAGTGGTTATTGCATATTTAGATTCTATGGTAAAAATTAAATGGATTTTAATAACACGACTTACGGTCTATTGTTGATAATTTTACAGGAATTTCGAGTTTTTCTGGAAATTTTGATTTTGTAGGGTTTTATTAAAAAAATTATAACTCGCAAAATATTCTAGCTAGACAATTCAAATTTGATCAACAAATAGCTTAAATTGTGTACTTTCATTTAAATTTTATAGAATTCGATTATCTTTCAGTGTTTAGAAGATATCGATGTTTCTTTCAGGCTATTTTCAAAGCGCTATATCTTTCTTATTTTAAACCAAATGGTATTTTTCTTAACACGGTTGGATAGAGCAAAAAATTCTGCATCGAATCATTTAGCATTCCTGTAGCTAATCCTGATAATTTGTCAGTTATTCAGATTTTCAATTTCTAATAATTTATCACCTGAAACGAAATACTAAAACATAGTAGGCTGGGTGAAACAATCTTCCGTCCCAATTGACATCTAAATAATTAATAATTTTTAAATATTTTCAATTGAAAATAATCGAAAATTTGAAAATAATTAAATTAAAATTGATTGGATTTTCTTTTCATTCAAAAATTGGCTGAAATCGCTGAAAAAACTTGTAAAATAATCACAGTTAACCTTAAAAGTGACAATTAATGTCAATTTTCTAAGCCTTCTATGTTTTTCTATACAAGCGAATAATCAAATCGTAGCTCACTGGATACTAGATACTTCAAATAAAAGGGAAAACTGAAAATTCGAAATAACTGAAAAACTATCAGAGTTAGGTATAGGGAACGCTAATACAGTTCGATACAGAATTTTCTTCTCTATCCAACTGTGCAAAGAACAATATACCGTTCTATTTAAAATAAGGAAGATAGCGCCTGAAAATTACCTGAAAGAAAAATTGATTTCAGCCGAACACTGAGAGATTATCTAATTTTGGAAAATTTTCTAAAAAATACAGTATTTAGACTATCAATTAACACTACACTATAAGTCATATTATCAAAGTCCCCTTCAATTTTATCATAGAATCCAAATATGCAATAAAATTAATCATTCCATATAAAATAAGAAAGTAGGGTGCACTACCCCGTACACCGGGGGTTGATAGAACAACGACAACATTTCCCAAATGTAGTTCAGGTGGAAAAACTAGAGACCAACCGGCCCACTCTGTAGATTAGCCGGTTCAAGTCGTAGGTCGCTCTGGAAAAAATATGTCAAAATTTTCGAAATTTTAGCTAAAACAACCAATACGATGAAGTAAGCAAGATGCAGAACACTTTGAAAAAGAAGGATAATACCGATAATAAACGAATAAAGAATACGTCCGATATTAAACATACTCAACATTGTTCAAAACATAAAGAGAATTTGAGGAGAAATCATCATACAGTCGAACAGGAATTGTCATTATTACCGCCGGAATTAGTTGAAATTCATGTAAATAAACACCATTGTAAGAAAAAGAAACAATTGAACGAAAATGTTTTGAATAAGAAGGTCAAGAAGAAAAGGTCATTGAAGATCATCGATAAACCAAATAGTCAAATTGTGAATAACTTTAATAAGTGTTTTATTGTTGAAAATAATCCGCCGATTCGTTGTAACGATACGAAACGAGTTAAACATAAAGAATGTAAAGAGAAAGAACAATTTAAAGAGCCGATAGTGAAAAATAACGATTTGACTATTAGAGGATGTATTAATACTTTATTTGAAAAATTCAAAATGAAACCAGAATCAAAAGAAATCGACATTATTTATTCTAGATCAGCTAAAAAGCAAGCCCAAATTCGTGAAGACACAATGAAACGGTATAGCGGTGAAAATGTTAAGCATCTGAAGAAAGAGATGAAACGGGACAAAACGATTGAAGATGATGAAATTAAGCACATTAAACGATTGATTTTGGACGAAATCAAATCGGAAGAGCACAAATTCAACAATCACAAAAAACTAGATAGAACAATAAGATTTGATAACTTCAATGGTGTTTTAGATTCAGAATTAACAGTAGTGAATAGTTCGATGATAGCCCATTCGGAATTCGTACAAAATAAGCGTTCAATATCTGTTGGTACATCGAAAAGTTGTCAATTGGACATCGGTTGTCAAGTATCATTGATCCGATTGACCGCAACCCATAATCCTCCTGCTTGCTACATTCCAACAGCGATTCGTTCGAATCGCAGCAAAGAGCGATCGAAAATCCCAATAGCCGTCAATAAATTGACATCGGGCCTTATAAGCGACGATTGCGGGCGTGTTGCCGCAACGAAACCATCGCCGCGCTCGAAGAATCCGCGGAACGGCCGGCTGTCCCGCCAAAAGACGCTGAATTTACCGCCGAAAGTGGTCGAAATTCAGTATCTAACCGATCTAACTCGCCAACCGATCGACAGTTTCGACGACATTTGGCTAAATCAGAAATACCGTTTCGATAACGGCGCCGATTTGAACAATTTCAAACGAATACCGCCGGACAATCGGGAAACGGGCAATGTGCGGTCGCCGAAGAAGCAAAAATTGAAGATCAAAGAGAACACGTTCAATATCAATTTTAAAACGCAAACGAAAATCCACATTTGCCAAAAATCGAAACGGTTGAATACGCGCCGATACCGGAAGAATCGCAGTTGTTCCCGGAAGAAATCGACAATTTCGCTTTACGACAATCAAAAAGATGCGACTACAATTACAGAAATCGCCAGTTTAACAAGTTCGTTAAATGAATTGCTACGCGACAATTCCGATTTTCTGCAAAACGATTTTTCGTTTATCACCGCAACCGATTCGTCCGAATTCGATCGATTAAAATTCGACAATCCCGATAGGATGGTGGTCGATTTCGCCACGGTGCTCAATTCGAACAACGACGAATATTTCCCGTTGAAATCAATCGAAGACGTGTTGAATCGACCGAAATTGGATGATTATCGCTTAAAATCGAGCAGTTTGATCAAATTAGAACCGAAAGAATTTGACACCTTCGACGCTGCTAACGATCGTAACGATTCATCCATGGAGAATCTTCAAATTGAAGAAACTCGGCCGATCGAAGAGATTGCTTTAGATCCGACAATTCTGGACGATCGCCGGAATGGACGGTACGAATTGGGCCGTTTCTTCCGCTACATCTTCCGCATCAACAAATGGAAGCTGTCGAAATCGCTCAGCTGCATTAAAGATGAAGAGAGTTGATTCGATTTTAGAATGATTTTATTGAATAAAAATTGCTTTTATTGAATGAAATTAAACGCCCGTTGCACGCCAACATTCCAAATTGTCAATTTCCGGTTCGGCCCGTTCGATTCTCGTTGAAATCCGGTCCTGGCAGGCCAATCGGATCTTGTCCGGTGTGGCCGGCGAGTCCAATCGTACGAATCCGGCAATGCCGTTCTCTGCACGGGCTGCTTTGATTGCGTTGCGTATAGCGAAAACAACGGAACAACCCAAACCCAACGGGGGCTCACCAATTGCCTAAATTTCAATTAATTTTAATTTCGAATTTGAAAATATCGAAAGTCACACCTTTGATGAAAATACGGCGCGTGGATTCGATGCACCTTTCAATAGCGAAACGTTAAATTCGCCAGGAATACAGCCAAACGAGGGGATTTTATACGTGCTCGGTCCACGTGTATAACTGATACCTTTAGGCGAATAAATTAGCTCTTCTAGAACGTATAGACCGTAGCCTTGCATGAAACCGCCCTCAATTTGGCCGATATCAATAGCCGGATTCAAACTTTGGCCAACATCCATTACAATATCGACGCGTACAACTCGATGGTCGCCGGTTAAAGTATCAATTTCGACCTCACAACAGGCCACCCCGTACGAAAAATAATCGTTCATCGAACCCTGATTGGTTTCCCAATTGTAATAAATATCGGGGGTTTTGTAGAAACCGGTCGCCGAAAGGTTGACGCGGTCCAAATAGGCTTTATTGACCCAATCCTCCCATCTGCCCTCGGGATTTTCGAGTTTGTACGGTTTTAGTCGTTCGTTAATCTCATTGCAAGCATTCTAAAAATTGTTGGTTTATAATTTTGTTAAGGGCCCGCATCAGTCGGGCAAAAAAGTCACTTTTCAAAACAAATTTACTCGTTTCTTTCCCGACGGATTTTAATGATCTAAAAGGCATTTGGAAGAGCATTTCAAACTATTCTCAAAATCTGCTATTCGTTAGTTTTCAAACGAGCCCCGGTTCAATTGTCTAATTTTTCCGGAAAATTAACAATGCGATAGGAAAATTGCTGGCACAACTAGAAAGCGCTTTCAATTTGCCGCATGTTGTGCGAAATTCATTCGAAAATCAGCAATATTTGTGAAGTAATGAGGGAAAATATTAAAAAAAAAAAACCTGCTGAGAAACATGCTTTAGATGTCCTCCTAAACTTTTCATCAATTTTCCGGAGAACTAACAATGCGTTAGGAAAATTGCTGGCAGATCTGGAAAGCGCTTTCAATTTGCCGCATGTTGTGCGAAATTCATTCGAAAATCAGCAATATTTGCGAAGTTATGAGGGAAAATATAAAAAAAAACCTGCTGAGAAACATGCTTTAGATGTCGTAAACTTTTCTTCGATTTTCCGGAAAACTAACAATGCGATCGGAGAATTTCTTACAGTTTTGAAAAGCGTTTCTAATTTGCTGGCATTTATGTGAAATTTATTAGCAACTCGGCAATATTTGTGCAGTTATGGGGCAAAATAAAAAAAAAGCCTGCTGAGAAACATGCTGTAGATGTCCTTCTAAACTTTTCATCAATTTTCCGGAGAACTAACAATGCGTTACGAAAATTGTTGGCAGATCTGGAAAGCGCTTTCAATTTGCCGCATATTGTGTGAAATTCATTAGAAAATCAGCAATATTTGCGAAGTTATGAGGGAAAATATTAAAAAACATGCTTCTATATTTTCTTCTGCAACTTCAGATTACTTCCGAATTCCAAAAAACCAGATACTAACTGCCCTGCCCCCTGAAATGCTCTTTCCAATACCGTTTAGACCATTAAAATCCGTTGGAAAATAAACGAGTAGGGTTGTTTTGAAAAGTCACAGTTTTTTGCCCGACTAATGCGCACCCTTCAATCTTACCATAATGGCCATCCCGTTAAGATCCGAACTATAACTAGCAGCGGTGGTACTCGGATTTGGTATCTTATCAGTTGATATTTCTGTCGTATGGATCTTCTCAATGGGTATTCCCAAACAACGACTAGCCACTTGGATCATTTTCGTATGCAACCCTTGGCCCATTTCAACACCACCGTGGTGTAATAGAACGGAACCATCGGTATAGACAAGAATTAGAGCAGCGCCCTGATTTAAATGGTCGATAGGGAAACCTATACCGAACGTAGTCGGTATTAGGGTTATCCCCCGTTTTTTATATCGATTCATTTGATTGAAATCGCCAACGAATTGGCGGCGTTGTTCGAAATTTGATGATTGTACGCATTGTTGCCAACATTGTTCTAGAGTATTGTCGATTAGTTTTTGGTTATAATGCGTAAAATCGCCTTCTTTATACAGATTTAATAGACGGATATCTATTGGGTCTTTCTCTAGAAAATCAGCAATGTGATGGATGATAGTTTCACTAGCGTATAGAGCTTGCGGTATTCCGAAACCACGGAAAGCTGTATTCGATCGTGTATTCGTTTTACACGCGAATAATTTCGCTTGAATCGTTCGAATATTGTAGGAGTTTTGGATGTGGGTCATTGCCCGCTCTAAAACCTGTAAAATTCGATTAAAAATTCTTCTAAGTGGGAAGTTTTGGGGCCACGACCACCGAGGTAGATTTTTGAAAAGAGCACTTGTAGCCGCTTGTGCTTCCCGTTTTTGTACAATTTTTTCTATTTTCCCTCATAACTTTGCTAATATTGTTTATTTTGCAAAAATTTTGCCATTATTAGACAACAAATAGAACGCGCTTTCCAATTCTTTGAGAAATTTTAAGAATTTGGGGACAGTTTTAATTTTAGAACTTCGATCAAGTATTTGGAAAAGTAAGCTGTGCGTTTAAATTCACTTTGACTAGTAGGCTATGAAATCACATAACCTCATAATTTACAAGGTTATGTGGCCTGTATTGCTGAACAATTGATTTCATAGCCTACTATTCAACACATAAGTGAGATGTACAACTGACTTTTCGAAATTAATCTTTTTCCAATACGTAGAAACACCATTTTTACCCCGAATTTCGCCAATTGAGTTTTAAATCCTTCTACAAAAGATAATCGGCTATTTGTAAACTTTCCAACGAGCCTTCGTTCAATTGTTAAAGTTGAAAATTGTACGTAAAAAATCAAATTAAAATGTATCAAGTTTTCATTGATTTTCCGGAAAACTAACAATGCGTTAAGAAAATTTTTTGCAGATTGGAAAAGCGCTTCTAATTTGCTACCTGCTATGTGAAATTTATTAGAAAATCCGCAATATTTCTGCACTTCTGAGGTAAAATATAAAAAAAAACAACTACTATAAACATGCTTCAGATTTCCTCCTAAACTTTTCATCGATCTTCCGGAAAACCAACAGTGTGATCGGAAAATTTCTTGCAGATTTGAAAAGCGTTTCTAATTTGCTACGCGTAAAGCGAAATTCATTAGAAAATCAGCAATATTTGTGGAGTTATAAGGTAAAATATAAAAAAAATCTGCTGAGAAATGTGCTTTAGCTTTCCTCCTAAACTTTTCTTCGATTTTCCGGAAAACTAACAATGCGATTGAAGAATTTCTTACAGTTTTGGAAAGCGCTTTCAATTTGCTCTCAAATAGTATAAGAATCATTGCAAACTAAACAATATTCGCCAAATTATGAGAGAAAATATAAAAAATTGTACAAAAATACGAAAAAAACATACTGTTAGATTTTCGTCTGTAATTCGAATTTTTATCAAGATTTTGAAAAGCGGTAAGGACCGTCAGAGGCTACAAGAAATGCTCTTTTTAAAAATCTATTTCTGGTTGTCGGGCGAGAAATCTCTTCCCCCTTAAAAGAACGCAACAACTTACAATCAAAGAATAATCAACGGAAAAACCACAATTCGCGTACAATTCAACATCAAGACCGCCAATCCGACCATCCCGATTGAAACCAACCCGATATTTGATCAAGAAGGGATTCCGGCCGCCGGTCATCACGATATCTTCATCCCTATCCAACATACAACGCACCGGCCGGTTGTGTTTAACCGCAGCTATAGCCACCGGCAGGGCGTTAATGACCGATTTTGTTTCTTTACCACCGAAACCACCCCCGATCCTTCGCACTTTTACAGCAATCCGATTTTGGGGTAGATCAAAATAATTCGCTAATATTACCGATAATTCCTTCGGCATTTGACACGAAACGAACACCTCCAATTCATCGACTTCTTTCGGTATCACAACAACCGATTGGGTTTCGAAATAGAAATGCTCCTGGCCGCCGATTTCAACTTCACCAGCCAAAATATGGTCGGATTTCGTCAAAATCGCCTCAATATCGCCGTTTTTGAACAACGGATGGGGATGTTCGAAGAACGAATTGTAACGAATTGCGTCCTTTATTGTAACAATCACCGGATCGAGCTCTTCATATTCGATTCGGACGAGTCTTGCCGCTTTTCTGGCAATAAAACGATCAATCGCCAGGATTGCCCCAATTCTTTGGCCTTCACTGGTGATTTTCCCATCGTAGAAGATCTTCTCATCGCCTAATTGCCCTGAGATATTTTTATCGGTTTTTATATCGTCGGCCGATAGAAAATCGACAACTCCGTCGATTTTGAGGGCGTCACTAGCATCGATTTTGGTGATCTTAGCATGGGCTCTACTACTCACGATGTAGACCAATTGAAGTTCATTCTCAACGGGAATATCATCAACAAATTTAGCCTCACCGGTGGCTTGTTTGTAGGCAGATAGATGAACTATCGGCTGTTGGAGGCCATCAATTCGTTCACCAGTTTGTTGGATTATTGTGAAATATTGTGAACTTTTGTAGGGTTTCGGCCGAAAACTTTCAACACCACTCAATTCACGACGATCTAAACTATCCGGATGGAGATTTGTTGAGATTGCTAGAAATCCACGAAAGAATAGACTCAAAATTAACGATTTCCGATACTCAACTAGACCACCGGGAGCGGAATCTTCTAGAGGTAGCTCTTCTAGCAGACAAGCATAGGTTGATTCTAATATTTGCCGATTCCACGGTAATCCTTTTAGGTTTCGTTGCGTTTTCTCGGCTAGTACAGTTTTGAATGATATTCCACCGAATGCCAGTTGAATATCGCTGATTATATTCGAATTCGGTTGGAATTCTACATTGATAGCGAAATTAACAATAGCGATATCATCATCGCGCCGTTTGGCCTGTTTATAAGCTTGAAAATATCGATTTTCTTTACTGTAGGGTAGTTTAATTGCTACAAGAACCTCGTCTGGTTGTATCAAAGTTGTGCGATATTCCCTAATGAAGTTGTTATCGAATTTAACTTCTCTTATTCCCTTAGAACTTTGCAGTTGTAATCGAGAATTAGAAGCCATTAGTATCGGGATAATATCAGAAATCGGACTGGCTGTCATGATATTCCCACCGATTGTAGCCACACTTCTCACTTGTTTACCACCGAAAACTTCTAAAATACCAACAAAAGCCCTCAATATTCGCGTCTTAAATTCCGGTAGTTTCCCGATTTCATCCCTTAGAAATTCCTCGAAATTCGATAGCGTCACAGCCGCTCCGATCGTTAGAATTTGGCCATCTGTCGAAATCCGGGTGAGTTCTTCAATATTTTTCGCATAAATCAAAACCGGATAGATGATATTTTTGAATTTCGTTTCAATCGCAATTTCCGTACAACCACCGACGATTTTGCCCCGAACAAACAGTTTTTTTAATTCGAATAATTGCCGGAGGGTTACCGGCCGGTACCAGACGACCTCTTCGTTTTCGATTTGCAACAATTCCCGATCGTACCGGTCAGAAATTTGTAATTCCGGTGGAAATATCGGCTCTTGTGTTGGATCATAGGGGGTGAATTCGTTTGTTTTAAATAATAATTCGTGGTTATTTCGTAATTTACAACATTTATCGCCCATACTACACGAATTGTTACCGTTAATTTGTTGATTGTTACGTATTAATTCCCATTCTTCTGTGAAGGTTTTATAGCCTTCGATAAT
>JACDRP010000953.1:0-16978 GCA_013841185.1 Hycleus phaleratus | reverse complement strand
GATAAAAAAGAAAACAGCATATATCCTGTATATCGTACAATTGATTATTCGAGTCGGATTCGAATCCATAATGTGTTCGTTATAACCGAACTTTAGTCGATAAAAAGAATAACGTACAATTGGTTATTCGAGTCGGATTGGAATCCATAAGCCACCTTTTAAAACAACCCCTATTTTGTACATAAACCCTCTATAACGTAGAGTTGGTCCTTCGAGTCGGATGCACGTCTACAATTTGTACGTTATAACCGAATTTTAGTCGGTGTCTGATTGCTTTTTAATCCAGAGTCTTTTAAAACAACACCTTTATAATGTTCAATTGGTCCTTTGAGCTGGATTCAAGTCCTCAGTTTGTACGTTATAACCGATTTTTTTTAAATCATAGCAGCACCTAATTTGTCTATAAACCCTGTATAACGTTATAACCGAACTTTGGTCATTAAAAAGAAAACAGTATGAATTTTGGACATAAATCCTGTGTAACGTATAATTGGCCCCTCGAATCGGATTCGAATCCACAGTTCATGCCCTTATAACCGTATTTTACTCGCTATAAAGGTGTGAAAAATCAACTTTATCGTACGGTGCATCACAACTCATAAACGGGCTGTTTTTTTCAATAAACCAACTTTTAAAACAGCCCTTATTTTGTATATAAATCCTCTATAACATTGAGTTGGCCCTTTGAGATGAATTTGAATCTACAATTTTTGTACGTTATAACCGGATTTTAAACGATGCCTGATTTTTTTTAAATCCAGAACCTTTTAAAACAACACCTTTATAACGTTCAGTCGGATTCAAATGCAGAATTTGTTTGTTATAACCAAACTTTAGTCGGAATTTTAGACATAAATTTTGTATAACGTTCAATTTGTCCTTCGAGTCGGATTCAAATACATAATTTGTTCATTATAACCGAATTTTAGTCGGCTAAAAAGAAAACAGCACCTATTTTGGACATAAATCCTCCATTACTTATAATTGATCCTTCAAGTGGGATTCAAATCTACTCTTTATGCCCTTATAACCGTATTTTAGACGCTATAAAGGTGTGAAAAATCAACTTTATCTTATAGTGCATCAGAACTTATCAAGGGGCTGCTTTTTCTAATAAGCCACCTTTTAAAACAGCCCCTATTTTGTACATAAACCCTCTATAACGTAGAGTTGCACGTCTACAATTTGTACGTTATAACCGAATTTTAATGCCGAATAAAATGTCAACAATCAATCTTATCGTGGGGTAAATCACAGCTAATGAAAAGGGCATTTTTTTTAATACAACACTTATTTTGTACATAATTCCTCTATAACGCTCAACTGGTCCTTCGAGACGGAGCTGAATCCGAAATTTGTACGTTACAACCGGATTTTAAACGGTAAAAGGTGCCAGAAATCGACTTAATTGTATTCTAAAAAGGGCACTTTCTTTTAAAAATCAGAACCTTTTAAAACAACACCTTTATAACGTTCAATTGATACTTCGAGTCGGATACAAATCCAGAATTTGTGCCCCTTTTAACCTAATTTAAGTTGACTCATGAAGGGGGCGCTATTTTTAATATAGCCATCTCTAAAAAACATCTGTTTTCTTCTTAAGTCTCCTATAACGTTGAATTGGTCCTTTGAGTCGGATTAAAATTCATATTTTGTACGCTATAACCGAATTTAAATAGCTAGAAGGTGCAAAAAATGAAGTCTGTTGTGGCGAATCATAAAGAGGGCGCTTTTTTACATACATTCTGTATGACGCTAATTTGGTCCTTCGGGTCGGAGAATTTTTGCGTTATAACCGAATTTTAGTGTCCACAAAGTGCAAAGATCAACTTTTTTGTGCAATGAATTACAACAAATTAAGGGTGAATTTTTTATCATAGTACATATACTCTGTATAACATTCAATTGGTCCTTGAAGTCGGATTCAAATCCATTTTTTTGTACGTTATAACCGGATTTGAATCGCTATAAGGTGCAAAAAATCAACTCTACAATTGGTGAATTATTTTCAATCACAAC
This sequence comes from Hycleus phaleratus, assembly GCA_013841185.1. Taxonomy (NCBI): domain Eukaryota; kingdom Metazoa; phylum Arthropoda; class Insecta; order Coleoptera; family Meloidae; genus Hycleus; species Hycleus phaleratus. The sequence goes on along the minus strand of JACDRP010000953.1, from coordinate 14,959 downwards.
ACCAAAATCAGAGCATCCACTTTGTACGCACATCCTGTATAACGCTAATTTGGTCCTTCGGGACGGACAATTTGTACGTTATAACCAGATTTTAGTTGCAACAAGGTGCATAGATCAATTTTTTTGTGCAATGAATTACAACTAATGAGGAGTGAAATTAATTGGTCCTTCGAATCGGATTTAAATCCATATTTTGTACGCTATAACCGAATTTAAATTGCCATAAGGTGCAAAAAATCAAGTCTTTCGTGTGGTAAATCAAGAATAATATAGGGGGCGTTTTTTTTATTATAGCACCAAAAATAGAGCATCTACCTTGTACACGCACCCTATATAACGCTGATTTGGTCCTTCGAGCCGGACACTTTGTACGTTATAACCAGATTTTAGTTACAACAAGGTGCAAAATCAACTTTTTTGTGCAATGAATTACAACTAATGCAGGGTGAGTTCAATTGGTCCTTCGAGTCGGATTCAAATCCACTTTTTCTACGTTATAACCGAATTTAAATCGCCATAAAATGCAAATGATCAAGCCTATCGTGTGGTAAATCAAGGGGGCATTTTTTTTATTACAACACCAAAAACCTTGTACACATATCCTGTATAACGCTAATTTGGTCCCTCGAGCCGGACAATTTGTACGTTATAACCGGATTTTAGTCGCTACAGTGTGCAAAATCAACTTTTTCGTGTATTGAATTACAACTAATGAGGGGTGCGTTCCAATCGGATTCAAATCCCTATTTTGTACGCTATAACCGAATTTTAGTCGTCATAAGGTGCAAAAAATCAACTCTATCGTGTAGTGAATCACGACTGATAAAAAAGGGGTGCTTTTTTTATCACAACAACAAAAAGTTTGATACCCTAGAGGCTGGATCGTTTTGCAAATAATGTGACAGAAGTCGTACCAAGTGCAAATAATTGAATGTCAATATACACCCCCTACACATATATACACTTGTAGGAAAACTCAAATATTGAACGAACAGACGCTATGGGGTGCCTTTGTTTCGATTATCTTTGATTGAGATAATTATCGGTAAAAAAACAATCGATTAAAACATCTGTAAGATCACGTGATAGTGGTGGTGGTGGTTGTTTTATAAGAGGGTGGTGGTGGTGGTTTCCAGCCGAATAGGTGGTGTATTTGTGTTTTGAAGTGTCAGAACTAACCCTGTAGGGATGTAATTTCACAATCCAGTGCGTCTGTCGCAATTCACTCTGATATGATGACCTAGCGAATGTTCCACCACTACCACCACCACCACCAACCACCACCTATATTCGAATAACTCACAAGCAACATCTTCCATCCCTCTCTTTCACATAAATCCAAATTAATCCGTAACTAAAATTGAACAAAGATACAAATTTTTCTCGCAAATATGACGTTTATAAATCACCACCACCGCCACCTTGTAAATATTACCCTATTAATAAGGGTAGTTTTCTTACATCTTATCCCACCTAAACAAACACCCCAATTTGATTATACACTGTATTTCATAGGTATAAAAAAGAATCAGTATCAGTTACAAATATTACACATAGGGTGAAAATCACCAAAACTACCCTTAATTTTTTCAAAGAAAAACAAAACGAAATTGATTGTAAATCTTGCCGTTTGGATGATTTAAAAACAAAATCGATCAAAATTCACGAGTCGATTGAACACAAATAAACCACCCCCACTCTATTAAGGGTAGTTTTTTTTTTTTTAATTTTATTGGATATAAACAAACAGTCCAATTTAATCGTATAGCCGATGTATTGTTTGAATAGAAAAAGAATCAGTAGCGTAACGTGACAAATTTGTACCCGGGGGTTAAAATAAACAAAACCTACCCTTAATTTGTTGGAAATATAAATTGAAATCTAGAGGAAATTTTCCGTTTTTGATGATCTAAAAGCTATAAATTCGATAAAAATGTCAATTGACTACAAGTGAACTACCCCTTTGTTTCACCACCCTTATTGAACAATTAAGGGTAGTTTTCTTTAACTTTATTGCATTTAAATGGACACTCAAATTTGGATTTATAGCCGGTGTACTACTTGTAAGGAGAAATAGTACTGTAATGTCACAAATTACACCCCGGGGTGTAACAAAACTACCCTTAATTTGTTCAAACAATAATCGAAATCTTCCATATTTGATCTGAAATCGATCAAAATTCAGAATCAAAATTAGCCACCCCCACACATTAATAAGGGTAGTTTTTTACACTCTATCCCACTTATATAAAAACTCCAATTTGGATGTATACACGGTGTTTCATTCGAATAGAAGTGGGAAATTTGCACCCCAGGAAAAAATATACAGGGTGTCTAGTTGGCTATGCGTTGGTTACGGAATGTCGTAGTTTGATTCAGTAATTTGTTCGTGCATTGAGAAATGTCAAATGTTGGCAAGTATGAACCAATCTGCGACATTACGAGATAAGAACATGGCCAATTGTGTAGATAACCTCAATTGTTTGAGAAATGAGCAACCCATTGGTACGCCACTGGATTGGATTGATGGAAAAAGAGAGCAAAAATACCGATTCGTTACGTGTTGAATAGAGATGAAGAATTTCAAGAATCCACAGAAGTAATGAAATACGGCCATTTTATAAACTAAATTCAATTACATGCTAATTTCCATATCATTTAAAATAGACGGCTTTGATCTTACATTTATTGACTGTATCGAAATGGTGGTCGTCATTTGTTTTTTTTTTCTTCTTCTTTTGTTTTTCTTTTATTCCAACCAATAACAAATCGCGTATAATTTCTTATCAATAAACCACATTCTTTTGTTTTGTTACCTTCTTTTTTACTACAAATCAAAAGTGCCATGTACCTACATAATAACAACAACAACAATAATAATAACAACCCTTAATTATAATACTTGAACGGCTTCATGGTTAACATGCAGAACAACATTTCCGCCACCCTTAGTTCAGATCAAGCGAATTTCCAACCCCCTTGACACGATTTAACTTTCTATCTCGCTCGATTTTTTCGTTTCACTCGGGTAAATTAAGGGTGGTTGGTTTATTGTATGTTAAACATGCAATTTATGTGTATGATTTAGAATATGATAGATTACTTACCCCTATAAGATTGGGGGGTGTGAATTACACGATTTCTCAAATTTTTGTTTAATTGAGAATTTCTCGGTATTTAATNAATAATAGTAATAATAATAATAATAGTAATAATAATAATAATAGAGCAGATGTTCGGTTAGGGGTGCTTTCCACCCCCTTAACTACAAGTGTGTTTATGTATGGATTTTCGCCGAACAGGTCCAAATCTAATTTGATAATTTTATTTTCGATGGAATTGGATTGTAACGAAATTTAGATGAGTAGTTTCACCCGTATTTTGCACGATATATCACCATGACAACCGGAATTATTTACTTTCTACTACACTGACAAGACTGAATTTGCACGATTTTTATTCGTGTAAAAACAGTCAATTGAGTGTATCAAATTGTTGCAATATTGCTATTGTTATTCGTGTTAAACGTGTAAAACGTGTAAAACGAGTCAATTCAAAGTAGAAATCGCGTAAATTGAGGGATTATCGCATTTTCTGCCACACAGACAAAGATTGATTTTGTTCCATTTTCGTTGGTGTAAAACGTGGAAATTCTGAATTAAATTTTGCATAACATCGTGTAAAACAAGTTCACCGTTAATCAACTCTGTGCAAATTAGGAGACTATCAACTTATTCATTTTTTTTCTTAATGTAATACTGTATTATGATAGGTAATTTGTATTCGTGTAAAACGAACCATATTTCCATGCTAACAAGATTGATCTCTATTACACACGATTTTTATTTACGTTAGATAATGGAAATTCCGTGTAAATTGAAAGCCTGCCGTATTTTCTATTACAATGAGAGACTGAATTTGCGCGATTTTAATTCGTGTAAAAAGTGGAAATATGGAATTAATTGATGTATGAAATTATAGTGATGGGACCTTGTTATTCGCGTAAAACAGACTCACATCATTCGCGTAAATTGAGGGATAAATAGCTCACTCTTCTTTAACTGTTATAGTATGCTATTCTTATAAGCATAAGACGGATTTAAGCTGTATAACAGAAGTTCCGTGTAAATTGAGACTATCACATTTTCGATTTTACGCGATTTTTATTCGTGTAAAACGAAGGAATTCCGATTATACGGTCTTTCTTGCATTTTTCAAGCATCGCTCTTGTAATACGCGATTTTATGTTTAAAATGAATTCACTTCTACAGAGAAAATTCGCGTAAACTGAAGGACGATTATATCTCAAATTAATATTTGGTCTATAAATTTGTTATAATATCTAATTTTTATTCGGCTTGAACGCGTTTATCTCTATAGTACAAACCGTGTAAAATGAGGGACTGGATTGGGAGACTGAATTTTCAAGATTTTAAAACGCCGGAAGCTTTACGTTAATTGAGGGATGATTATATAGACTTTCCTACACTTTCTTGTGATAAATTTTGTTTCGTGTAAAACGAATTCAACCTTGTAATGGAAAATCTGCATAAATTGTTGAACAACGTTCCCATGGTAACTAGAATTTTTGTTCTATTTCACTAACTGAAATTTGCGCGATTTTTATTCATGCAAAACGTTTAATGTCTGTGTAAATTGAGGGACTACGATATTTCCATGCTAACAAGATGTTATAATGTGCAATTTTTATTCGTGTAAAACAAGTGCATGTAATGAAAACTCTGAATAGATTAAGCGAGTAGAGGATACCCATGGTAGAATGAGTAAAATTGGCGTTATTTTTGTGTGAAAAGTGAATATCTGTGTAAATTGAGGGACTACAGTTTCGTGTAAATTGAGGGACGACTATTATCTGTTATATTGTTATATTATTCAATTTCTATTCTCCTTAAACGTATTTACCTCTATAGTAGAAACCGTGTAATATGAAGGACTGAATTTTCAAGATTTCTATTGACTTAAAACGCTAGAAGCTTTGCGTCAATTGAGAGATGATTATATAGACTTTCTTACACTTTTAAAGCATCACTTCTTGTGATAAATTTTTATTCGTGTAAAACGAATTCAATTTTCTAATGGAAAGTGCGCATAAATTTCCATGGTAACTAGAATTTTTGTTCTATTTCACTGACTAACTAAAATTTACGCGATTTTTATTCATGTAAAACGAGGAATATCTGTGTAAATTGAGGGACTACAATTTCGTGTAAATTGAGGGACCACCACATTTTCTGTTAGTACATTAAAAGACGAAATTTGCGCGATTTTTATTTACAAAAAAGGCGGAAATTCCGCGTAGATTGAGGGACAGGTCTCTATATCGACTTTCTCACACTATATTGATGTATCACTCTCTGTATATTTGTGATATTGGAGCATGACGAGTCCGAAATAATCTTGGCGTCTAATTTCACGGTGTGTTGTAGAAAAAATAACGACGCTTAGATTAGCCTGTCGATCTTTTTCAAATAAAAAAAATAAATAAAAAAAAAACCAGACTCCTTCTTGTCAATCATCAACTTCGTGTTATTCTAAGATGATGGTGTTTTTTTCTTCTTCTTTTCGGTTCGATCTGTTCCCGTTCAATTACAACACGGAATAAATCCAGTGTGAAATTCGTCTACTATTAATCGTACATCAATCTACTCTCAAGAGGGACATAAAATTGTCATTGTTGTTGTTGTTATTATTATTATTGGGTGGTAGTTGTCGATATTTGTATATCGTGTAACAGTTGGCCAGAGGAAAGGGTGTTTCGAATTGTGCCCCGTCGATCCCAGCAGGGTGTACTATTAGTGACACCACATCACTACACGGTTACATGCTTGTATATCACAAAGAGAAACAAAGAGGGTAAATTGGGGGAGTGTAGTTTTTCCGCTACATGTGCACATGCATATCGGCGACATTATAACAAGATTTATCACAGTTGGTAAATAAATAGATGGAAAATTCCCAAATAAAACACGAAATTCAAGTGGAATACGATTGACTTTCTACCGTGTTAAATGAGGATAGAATAAATATCACTTTTAAATATAAATAGAACACGAAATTTAAACAGTTTTCGATTCGTAAAAACGAACTCATTTAACACGCTAGTAATGCCGTGTTAAATGAGGATGGATAAGCGTTATCTTTAAATACAGCCAAAACAAATAAAACACGCAATTTGATTTGATTAACATTCTACCGTGTTAAATGAAACTGGAATAAACGTTCTTTTTTAAAATTGTGACAAATAAAACACGAAATTCAAATGGACTGACTTTCTATCGTGTTAAACGAGGGTGGAATAAGCATTATTTTTAAATATAAATAGAACAGCAACTCGAACACGAAATTTAGACGGTTTTCGAATCGTAAAAACGAATTGTCTTACTACCGTGTTAAATGAGGATCCAATAAGCGTCATCTTTAACTATAAAACAAAAGAACAAGATTTTACCGCTAAATAATTAGAAAATTTCCAAATAAAACACGAAATTCAAGTGGAATACGATAAATTTTCTAACGTGCTAAATGAGGGTAGATTAAACATTAATTTTAGATATAAATAGAATATGAGATTTAAACAGTTTTTAATTCGTAAAAACGAATTGTCTTACTTCCGTGTTAAATGAGGATGGATATCTTTAAGTCTAGAACGAGAGAACAAGATTCTTAAATAGATGGAGAATTTCCAAATTGAACACGAAATTCAAATAGAATACGATTCTTTAAGACGGATTCTTACTATCGTGTTAAATGAGGGTGGATAAGCGTTATCTTTAAATACAGTCAGAACAACAAATAAAACACGAAATTTAAATCGTATTCGATTCGTAAACATTGATTCTAGCGTGTTAAATGAAGGTTAAATTGTGACAAATAAAACACGAAATTCAAGTGGAATACGACTGACATTCTATCGTGTTAAACGAGGGTAGAATAAGCATTATTTTTAAATATAAATAGAACAGCAACTCGAACACGAAATTTAGACGGCTTTCAAATCGTAAAAACGAATTGTCTTATTACCGTGTTAAATGAGGACGAAATAAGCGTCATCTTTAACTATAGAACAAAAGAACAAGATTTTACCCTTAAATAAGTAGAAAAGTTCCAAATAAAACACGAAATTTAACCAGGTTTCAATTCGTAAAAATGAATTGTCTTACTGCCGTGTTAAATGAAGATGGTTATCTTTAATTCTAGAACAAGAGAACAAAATTCTACACTTAAATAGATGGAAAATTTCCAAATTGAACACGAAATTCAAATCGAATACGATTCTTTAAAACGGATACTTACTATCGTGTTAAATGAGGGTAGATAAGCTATCTTTAAATACAGATAGAATAACAGATAAAAAACCAAATTTGAATGGTGTTCGATTCGTTCAAACGAATTGACTTAATACCGTGTTAAAGGAAGGTAAACTGAATATTATTTTCGAATAATGAACAACAAAATTCAAGTGTTAAATGAGGGTGAAATAAGCGTTATTTTTAAATATAAATAAAATAGCAAATCGCACACAAAATTTAAATGGTATTCGATTCATAAAAACCGATTAACATTATACCGTGTTAAATGAGGGAATTGGCGTTATTTTTTAACGTAGAGTAACAAATAAAACACGAAATTCGCTGAAATGGATTGATTTATTACCGTATTAAAGGAGGGTAGAGTAAATCAAACATCGAACAACAAATAAAACAACGAAATTTAAGTGGTATTTGATTTGTTAAAACAAGTTCTATCGTGTTAAATGAGGGTAAAATAGAGTAATTTTCAAATATAAAACAAGTAACATGATTTATCTCAATTGGTGGATAGATAGATCGAAAATTTCCCAATAAAACACGAAATTCAAGTTCTATAATTGAGTGTCTTACTACCGTGTTAAATGAGGGTGGAGTACATGTTACTTCCAAATATGTTTTAACGATAAATAAAACATCAAATTTGAGTGTAGAAATAGCGATTAACATTCTATCGTGTTAAATGAGGGAGTATGTGTTATTTTTTTTGTTAAATGTAGAACAAGTGAATCGTGTTGTCTTGTATGTCATAGCCCTCTTGTCTACCACACAAATACTAAGAACTGGTTAGAAGTTTTCCGAAACTAACACATCGACAAAACAATAACAATACACAATAATAACAACAGAAGACCGAACACTAGACGGGGGCGTGGTGGTGGTAGAGAGTCTATGAAAGAGGACCCCCTGGGGTGGTAATGGCGCCCCCCCTAGACGGGCGACATTCGCCGAAACACAAGAACCCAGCTGGATATCAAAATGTAAAAATTTGTAGAAAAAAAAAACACCACTCTTACTACACGGATACATACATAAACATATTGTTTAATTGTATTAGTGTAAAAAGAGGGGGCGATATTTGGGGTTAATAGGGATTTAGTTTTGTTAATTGTTGGTATCTTTACCAATGTATGGTTTATTATAAAATTTGTGCATCTATCTTTTATATTTTTATAAGAAGTCTATGGAAATAAAACGAAAAACAAATCAATCTATCAACATCTCAATGGGGGGCGAGAACGGCCCTAACTAAAGCCGACAAAAGCCGTGTTATTCCATATTTAAACACCACAGGAGGACAGGTAGAGAATTTTCAAAAAAAAAAATAAAAATAAAGAACACGAATACACGTACAAAAACGACTTTTTAATAATATTTGCCACAAATAACACGAATTTGTAATTGTACCTCAATTTACACGGATTCGTTTTACACGAATACGAGGCATGTACAATTTACACGGATTCATTTTACACAAATAGAAGGCATCTAAGTCGAATCTGACAATTTGTTTGTTTTTATTATAAAGGAAACGTCTAAGTACACGACTATATATGAAAAAAAATTGCGCGTAAATTGAGGGACTACAGAATTTGTAATGTAATCTTTTATAATGTTCAAGTAAAACTTACAATTTTTAAAATAGTGTACTTTTTGTACTCTTTCTAGTAAAAGTGTCTAAAAATTGTGTTAAAACTGATCAAAAGCGTTAATTTGTTTAAAAACATATTTGACTTGCACTACACGGTTCGAGATTTACACTTTTTCTAAACAATTTATAAATGCTTCAATCTAATTTTCAATTGTAAACATTCCGAATTTCGATCAAAATTAATCTTTAATGAGACTTATAATTTGTTAGTTTAGTGTTAATTAAGGGACTAGTGAAATTTAAACGACTTTTCGCTATTTTAATTACACACTGAAGTTTATATATATTTTTTTTAAATATAAATAAACTAATTTTTACACTCTTTCTCTGAATAGTGTAAGCGTTTAAAAACCTTGTTAAATTGAGATTTGTGTTTGTTAAAACCATACTTATCTTGTACAACACGCTTAACTAAACCATCCTATATTCGTACTCTTTTGGACAATCTAAATGCATGTTTTTTTCTTTAAACGTATAAATATTCAAGATAAAAACTAAAATACTCATCCCTCAATTTACGCGATAAATCATAATCTCTTTTATACATCATACAGTCGAATTGATTACATTATGTTTAGTAACAAACTCAATTTAAGCGTTTGTCAATCGTGTAATACAGATACTCAATGTTATATTCACGGTATTTGAATAAGTACACTTTAGACACGATTTTTAAACAAAATTATCGTGTTAAATTCTTGTTGTTTTTTTTTATAAACTAATATAAATCAGAATTTAAGTTGAACTTTTCCCTTTTTGACAAATAGTATGTGCCTAAAAATTGTGTTAAATTAAGCATAAAGTTAAAACCACACGTACCCTAGTTTACACGGTCGCTTGAACGATTTTAAACATTCGTACTTTTTCTAAACAATCTAATTGGGTCTATAGATGTTTCCTGAAATGTACGTTCAACATTAACAATCCCTCAAGTTACACGGAAATTTTACGCCGTTTTACACGGCTTTGAATACCCGGTTGTATAGAATTTGAATTTCCCATAAGTCGAATAGGTAATGCGCGTAAATTGACAATTAGTGTATGCGAAATTATTGATAGTTTCAAATTGGTAAATTAGTACATTTGTCTCTCAATTTACGCGATATTTTACTCTTTTTTACACGAATTTTGATACTTGGTCGTATAGATTGTTATAAATTGTTATAAATCGAATAGATCTGTATCAATTGAAAATTAATAGACTCGTCCCTCGATTAACACGATCAATTCTACCATTTTTTACACACAAATTTTAATACTGAATCGTGTACATTTTCGTTTTATTCGTGGTTCGTGTAAACTGGATGAATCCGTGTAAAATAGATACACCGTGTAAATCGAGGGATGGTGCTAATTTGATTGAGCGATGAAAAAAACGAATTTTTTTCGTGTTGTCTTCAATAAAATTAACTTCGCATATGAGAACTTTACGGAAATCAAAGCGTTACGAATTTCTTCTTCTTCTTCTTCTTTAAGAAAAAAAATCTAATCAAAAAACTCACACCTATCTTTCTCTTTTTTGCTATACATGTACATATTCTGTGTTACCTCTTGTTGTTTTTTTCTCCTCCCCTCTCTCTCTCTCTCCACCTCCCCTTCCCCTGTAGTTGTATAGATGATTTCTTTAAAAGTCCATGACCTGTATATTGCCGAATAATACCTGTAGCTGGCTGCCTTTTCTAAAATGATTAATGATCAAATAGTGAAGCAGCATCACACTGGATGTAATCTTTTTACAAGAAAGACTTTTGTTGTTGTTGTTGTTTTGTTGTTCTTATTATTGACTTTTTACCAATCTCCATCTAATTGTCCTTAGATTAGTTTCATCTTCATTTCTCACACATTATAACAACAACAACAACAACAACAAAACAACACGGAATTGAAATTTAAAAAAATAAAAAAACAACACAAGTGTCAGAATTAATTTAATTATCACCACTAATTATAAATACAATCAATTAATTTAATTACAATTTAATTTTATTGTTCATTTGTTATTTATATAATTATTTCTTTCCATATTATTATATAAATTATAATAATTTCCAATCTATTCCAATGATTATTATCATTTGTTATAATTTAATTACAACATTCCGATTATCTAGTGTGCTATGGTAATTTCTCTCGCAGTTAGCCATGATTTTATTGTCGTACTATACTTAATTGTATTCTCTAACTTTTTGATAATTCGTTACTATGGCAACGTTGACAGTGTTTCTAGACGAAGTTTCTATCTCACTCTCTACCATTCGATCTTAGTTACAATTGAAAAGAGACAAAACTAAAACATGTGACAGTCTTTAGCGTTGTCATGGTAACGAATTGTTCTATTTACTTCGAATATGGCCACGTCTTTTACAAGTAATGCCGTAGATTACTTCCTATTGTCACTAGATTTGACATTTACAATCGTATTCTCTAACTTTTTGATGATTCGTTACTATAACAACACTATAACACGTGACAGTGTCTAGCGTTGTCATGGTAACGGATTGCTTTAAAAAAAATTGTACTACTATTGTTTTATTAAGAAACCAATAAACGAATCAATCTACGACTCTGTAAGAACGACACAGTAGTATACATAGTTAGTATGTAATGTCGTAGCTTTATTCGTATTACACCAGATATGACAGTCACTTTTTTTAAAAGTTGCCTTTATTTTTCGTAAGTCGTACTAGATTAGTGCAATCGTGTTCTCTAACTTTTTGGCGATTCGTTTCTATGGTAACGCTAACGATCAACAGGGTTTTCAGGCGAAACTTCTATCTCTTCGAAGTTGGCCATATTTTTCATAAATAATGTCGTAGATTACTTCCCACTACACTAGATTTAACATTTACAATCATATTCTCTAACTATTTTGGTGATTCGTTACCATGACAACGCTGACTTTTTTTTTAAATGAAACTTCTATCTCACTCTTTACAATTGTGACAGTGTCTAGCGTTGTTATGGTAACGAATTGCTTTAAAAAAAAAGAGTTATACTACTATTGTTTAATTAAGAAACAAATAAACGAATTAATCTACGACTCTGTATAAGAAGGATACAGTTTGTATGTAAGGTCGTAGCTTTATTCGTCGTTATTTTCTAATGTGCCATGATTTTTCGTAAGTCGTACTAGATTAGTACAATCGTATTCTGTAACTTTTTGGTGATTCGTTACTATGGCAACGCTGAAGATCAACTATGTTTTTCAATGTATCATTGAAAAGAGACAAGAATAAAACATGTGACAGTCTCTAACGTTGTCATGGTAACGAATTGTCCGATTTACTTCAAATATGGCCATGTCTTTCACAAATAATGTCGTAGATTATTTCCTACTGTCACTAGATTTGACATTTACAATCGTATTCTTTAACTTTTTGACAATTCGTTACTATGACAACGTTGAAGTTCTATCTCACTCTTTACTATTCTATCTTAGGTATAATTGAAGAGAGACAGTCTCTAGTGTTGTCATAGTAACGAAATGCGTTTAAAAACAAATGTACCACTATTGTTAAATTAAAAAATAAATTAGCGAATCAATTTACGACATTATGTAAGAAAGATACAGTTAGCAATAGTTTCAGTAGGTAATGTCCTAGCTTTATTCATACTACACTAAATTTGTCATTTTCACTCGCTTTTTATAGTGCCATAGTAATTTACTCCAAAGTTGGCCACGATTTTCATACCTAATGTCGTAGATTACTTCCCACTACACTAAATTTGACATTTACAATTGTATTCTCTAACTTTCTGGCGATTCGTTACTATGACAACACTGAAGATTGACAATATTTTCAAAGTTGCTCTATCTCACTCTTTACTCCTATGATTGGTACAATTGAAAAGAGACAACAAGAATAAAACATGTGACAATCTCTAGAGTTGTCATGGTAACGAATTGTCTTTTAAAAGTAAATGAATCAAGCTACGACACAGTACGTAATGTCGTAACTTCATACTCATATTCATATTTATATTCATATTACACTAGACTTAACATTTACAAGTCGTATTCTCTAATTTTCTGGTAAATCGTTACCATGACAACGCTAAATATTGACAGTATCTTTGAATAGAGCTTCTATGTCACTCTTTACTATTCGATTTTATGTATAATTAAAAAGAGAGCGATAATAATAAGACAAATTATTCAAAAATTACAGTTACTAGGGTTGCTATGGTAACGAATTGTTAGAAAGTTACAGAATACAACTGTTGTTCAATTACAAACAAACAACGACATGATGAAAACATAACCAACTGTGTAAATATAAGTAGTGTCGTAGATAACTTCAGATTATATCNTTCAGATTATATCAGATTTTACATTTTCAGTGGTATTCTTTAACTTTTTTGAAAATTCATTGAAGATTGACAGCCTGTTTGAATGGAGCTATATAGTCGTATTCTATCCAATTTTATAGAGATTCGTTACCATGACAATACTCGAAACAAAACTTCTATCATACTCTTTACAATTCTGTCATATGTAAAATTGAAAAAAGATAAAAATAAAACAAACTCCAGTTGTCATAGTAACATATCGCCAAATAGTTACAGAATACAACTGTTGGCGAATCAAGCTACGATATTAGGCATACTTTTGGTACGTAATGTCGCAATTTTGTTCATACTGCATCAAATTTGACAACCGAATCAAGCTACGACACTACATTAGAGAGACATTGCCGATTTAAAGTATCCAGAAATTGTGACGTCACATCACGTGACTACCAATACCGATCCTTATAGGCCGTCAAAATTAAACCACACCTACTAAACCAGTAGAGGGGGTAAAACAGTACAGTTACACCAAAAAAAATTCAATAAATTCCCTTTTTTATTATACATACATGTTATAGAAACCAACCCTTATTTGTATTCAAAATATAAACATAAACACATACACACCTTGATCCACCCTACTGTTTCTGAGATTTAAACTTAAGCCGGATCTTGATGTACAAATATCTATATCTCTACCAAACCACCCCTTTGTCCCCCCATATAGCAGTAGTGTTTAGTTTTAGAAGAACGCACCCCCGACACGAACAACAACCCCCTATGTTATTTGAAATGTTTTGTTTCCGCCGCCACCTTTGTGCGGTTTAAGTGAAATCTATACCTGTGTTGAATGTTAAACACCACCACCACCGAAAACTACCCTCAACCACCACCAGTATATTTATATTGAAATAAATGATGATGTTCTTGGAAAATATTTTAAGGGTAGTAGCAAAAACTTTAAATTCTCTCATCTATACTAGTCTAACGCACACATTTTATTGGGGGTAGTTTTTTTGTGTGTGAATAAAGAAAAACGGATATGAGATTTGCAATGACAGGAGATTAAACAGGAAGTCGTTGCCGCTACCACCGTTTCATCCCCTATTTTCCAAAGATAACTAGATTCTTTCAAATAATTTTGTTTTATTATCATTATTATTATTATTGTTATTGATTGATTGTTTTGATTGATAAACAGACAAATGATAACGTGATTTTCTTTTGTTTCCATAATTATAGACGGATTTTTGACGTTTAAATAGGGGGTTGTCAGTTGGAAAGTTGGCATGACTGGTTTTCTACTCTTCTACACAATAAAGCACGTGCTCACGCTATAATTTTTTTTATTTTTTCTAGAAACGGATGTATTTCTATTTTTTTTTTTTTTAACAGAAAATCAACCCCGGATATCGGGGGTTAAAAATGCGAATTGTTGGGTAAGTTTTGGAACTGTGTCGAAAGGGTTAAACCTGCTGACAGTCAATAAGCCATGGTATTAAATTGTAGCTTTCCAGGACTTACCCCGTTTCTGTACATGTGTGTGTGAATATTGTCCACCCCTAATTTAGGGGTCGACATTTTTTTTAGAATTTGACGTTAGTTTTCAATATAGCCGATTGACAGTGGATCAGAGGTGGCGTTATTTTTTGAAATTGAGGTTAGATTCCAACATGGACGATTGACAATT
>JACDRP010000952.1:0-17027 GCA_013841185.1 Hycleus phaleratus | reverse complement strand
TGCTTTCTAATTGAATTCTTCGGGTGCCGCTTCTGATTCGAATTCAATAAAACAGTTGTAATGAATCTTTCAGAAGATCCTTCAAACTGATTTCCAATTTCCTTCTTTTATCTTATCAAGTGGTTAAAATTTTATACAGTCGTATAGAAATTATTATCGATTATAATACGACGATATAACTTATTAGTGGACTAAAAGTACTCATTTATTCCGCATACCTAACCAAATTAGAATCCGTTCTTTATTAACGAGACGTTGAATTATTTTAACATAAATTAAAATGACGCTCGGCTTTAAATAGAGCGAATTTTCTATCGAAATGACCATCTGGAAGGTAATTTTTCCTATTTGCATATTCGCCAATAATTATTTGTCGAGTGGTATATTTAGATTGATAAGAATCCTATCACATTAAACGGCGATTTGTTTTCGTTATATTGACAAGCTATATCCGGTTGATATCTGTTGATTTATGTAAAATTTCACCCCTTATTTCCACTGAATTGAAATTAACCTACTCTTGTTTTAATTAAATTCATCAACCTAAACTCGGGGAAAAAGTCTTAATTTACACTGGAATCTTTTAAGCAACATCTTGACAATAAAATACGCGAAAACTAAAGATTTATCGTTAATTACTTCTAGTTAGAGTTCTTTCTCGACTTTTTTGCAAAATAAATACCTTTAGATCTTCATTTTTCGTTCTACCGAACACTAATTCAACATAAACACAAATCCAGCTCGCTACACCTTGATGTTGAAATGGTTATAGCTTTAAAGCTCTTTTCTGACACTTTACGTGAAGTAGCCTCGTAATTTAAGATGAAGTTTACGTGATCAAAATCAACCAACTAGAACGATTAAATTTTAAATTATTAGACTAATTACGAAGTTAGCGAAAATTACGCTTCTTTTATAATTAAACGAAAGCTTTTCGAATCAATCTAACCAGAAAACAACGAAAACATGCAATAGAAAAGTTCTTACTTTAAAACGATTTTTTTCTCTCTAGTAGAATCCAGCACGAAGAAAGCTCCACCGAGGCTGGAAATTGTTTTCACCAATACAATAGTTGATTATCGGCAATTTTGTTAACTAAAGCTGCAGAAAGCTCGCACGCTACTATATTCAGAAGCTTGCGAGCTTTTCGTATTTTCAAGTCAAAGTTCTGTTAAGGATATACGCTTGCGCGCACCATACAATTTTCACAATACAATTTTCCACTAATTTTCACCACAATTACAACTATTTATACAAGAAATAGATTTGTAAACCGAAAAATTCGACCAATGAAACAATAAGTAGTAGAAACGTTGTGCTAAATGTGAGAATTGATAGTAATTTTCTTATTAAATACATTAGTAGCGTCTATATTGGATGTGGGTTGTTTAAAAGATGATTAATTAAAGGAACAAAAATGCGAGGTAAAATCATATTTGATTAATTTACAAACACAGAGGTGCTCGTGATCGATACGGTTGTTAATAAGAGCCAGTAATTGATTCGAATTGTTTCCATCGGACCGTAAATTGTTGATAATGGTCAACAATTCGATTAGGACACATCTCGGTTTTATTTAGAAAAAAATCTATAACAATGCGGTTAGATTGTAGTGATCTTTCCGGTTCTAAACACTGGCGGATGGGCGTGTAAACGGATCTAATTCCTTCAACTAAAACTAAGGACAAACTACAGAAACAAAAGGCATTATCAAGTGTTACAATATCCAATGTTTTACAATCCCTTTAATTGGATTATTTGAACTAGATCGTCGAAATGGCAAGAGAGTCTAGATATTCGTTTGATTAACGCTAATCACGCTACCGATTTTAAACAATCAGTCTAATATACAGACTACTAACAATACAATAATCGTACGTGTACATATTTACAAAGTGTAATTCTCTGTGGTTGTACGTTGATACAATTTACACCGTCTGCGTGACTGCACCTTACTGTTGTTATTATCATTATTGTCTATGCGGTTACATTCAGATAGCATACAGATAATGAGATGTCGGTGGAACATCAAATGCAAAAGTTCAATCTGACTGTAAATCATATAAATGACAGCGTTTTGAATTAATACAACTATGACTCTGTTTATATCGTGCTAACTAAGCTTGTCACTTATTCTTAGTATAGAAACTAGACGCGTTTACATCTACCTATTGTTGGAAACATACTCGAGACAATCGATAGTTTAGTTAGCACAACACGGAGCTTTTACATCGTTGTTAAAGCTTTGTTAACCAAGTGACCCGCTTAGTTAGTTAGTTAGTTAGTTTAGCTGGCTCTATTGGCTACTAAGCCTTACCGAACTGCGACCATTCTGATCTATTGATCGTAACCCTCTGCTTATTACTACTCCAAAAAGGATATCTTCTTTGCGAAGTTAATTATCTCTCTGTGAGACCTACTCCGTACTTCAAGCGACAGAATTGTGCCACCGAGGTGAGTGAGCCTATTGCGTTTCATACTCCAGTTCACATAACCTACCCCTTTCACTGTCAACTAAGTTTTTTGAGGTGATATCTGACGGACCAATGCCCTGTTAGGAGTCTTAATTCGTTCCTCGTAAGGTCGAGAAGCATTCTTAGGCGAGTAATTGATGAACATCTTCGCAAGCGACCAGCTTAATTAACAGTAAATGTAAACGGGGTCTATAACTCTGTTTACATTTTGTATAAATAAAAACAAAAATGTTGCCAAGAAGAATGGATCCTTGACTACAAAAGCACAAAAGCACAATGCAAAACTCTTTAAAAGTATGCTTACATTTTCAAATGTTGGTATTATTGGTCTTAACTTGCCTATGAATGCAGTTAATCGTTTACATCAACAACTTACAAAAATTTAGTATATGTATAGTGTAGTTATCACTAGGTGTAAAAGAGGTCTAATTTCCTAACTAAGTTACTGTCTATCATTATGATAGATGTAAACGGGATCATTATTGAAGTAAACAACAATTTCAATAGATGTAAACGCGTCTAATTTCTTAACTAAGTTACCATCTTAGTTATCAACTGATGTAACGGAGCTTACATTAACGTAGGTTGAAGATTGGATGCAATAGGGGCTTCAGTGCGAGGTAATCCATCGTAGACAACAAGAAAAAATGACGAAATACAAAAAAATACAAAGAAAAATAATGAGAAATGGAAGAAAATAGAGAAATGTGAGAAAGAAAAAGCCGCAGGAATGGATGGAGGGTTGCAATTTCGCTTTTTTACGCACGCAACGCCTTTGACAAAATCAATTGTAAATCAATACATACAATTCCAATATCTGAACGTATATTGAGGGAATTGTGCATATTTTATTTGTATGTGGTTTAATTTCAATCAATCATAAACAATGACAGCGTTGAGTGGCTCTATTTCGACTACATATTAATTTGTCATAGTCGTGGACATTTGGTATTCTTTGCATAAAAATTTATTATAAATAGTCAGCGATTAGCCAGATTATCGATACTATTTAATTAAATTATTCCCAGGTATGTTTTCTATTTATATTTTTTGTAGTTCATGGATTTTATTGCAGCCGGAAGGCGGAGTTAATTGTGGTGGATTACTTGAAGGTAACAAATTTTATTATAAATCCTGAATCGTTTAGTTGTCTTTTGCGAATAAATTTCGTATAAACTGACTGTTAAATGTACGGTTAACGGTACAATTGCACGCCAACACTGTCTGCTTTACCCAATAAAAACAAATTATTCTTCAACAGAATAACTGAAAAAACTTCGGATTAAGATAAAATACTATTCGGGTCGTCTGCAAATAAGTTGTGACTTTCTAGTTTCTCAAGTGATGTTGACGTGTCGATCGCAAACTTTATTTTTTGTTAATCAACTCATAAAATGGATGGAAGTTTCTTTACTGTGACAACAACGTCAACAAGTACGAGGAATGTGGGTTGAATAATTCGTAGATTACGCATTGTACGTACATGTTAGCTCCCCATTTTCTCATCGTCCATTTAGCTTTAATGAATCTAATGCGGATTTTGTGTATGGTTACATTTGAAATGAATACGAATTGTCGAATAACATGGAAATCGGCTTGTGAGGAGGCGAAACAGCAACCACGTGAAAATTACAGCTTTAATTGGAGAAAAAAACGCATTTTGAGTCTTAGTATTTCACCGTTGGTAGTCCTTTGAACAGAATTCCGGACTTTTATTTCAAACATTTCAGTTGCTTGACGATTTCTGAGCCTTAATTTTGCGGATTATTTTCCAAAGAATTTTGTTATTAGATTTAGAAAGAAAATCAGCAAATTTTTTGACAACATTTTTATTATTGGAAAGTATTCTTCAAACTGAAACAATGCGGTTTAAAATAATCTTTTCGAATGGGTTAAAATCAAAATCGGCCAAACTGAAATATTTGAATTGCGCGCTCTATAAAAATTGGGTTGATACAACCAAATTTCCCAGTTAATATCTGAATTTCTAACCTTAAAATTCCAAATTAATGTCAGTCTTATTCTGTATGTCGAGTGTTTCAAGAATTTGTGAATTTTTCGTTTAATTTTCTTCCTGCTTTGATTATTTTAGGCTGCAATAATTAACTTTCTTGAAAATTGCAGTAAATTGAAGAATCATCTCGTCAATTTTACGCGATTAAGGGTCATAACTCGTTCGATAAACGACTTCTCTTTAATTTTACACTCAAAAGTCAAGATTTTGGACTCGTTTAAAAGAGCATTTCAAGTTGCAAATCATGGATCTTACCGTTATGGAAATTTTGAGTTATTGAGAAAAATATGGAAGCATGTTTGTTGTATTTTCTTCAACAGATTTGTCTACAGAAATTTGTCTCTAAGATATCTCCAGCATTATTGATAGCAAATTGAAAGAGCTTTCCCAACATCCAAGAAATTTGCTTAAGAACGTGGTAAATTAAGGGAAAATTTGAAAAACTAAACAATTCTGTATGTTTTCTTAAATTTTGCATATTTTGAAAGCTTAAGGTACAGAACATATGAATATTGTAACTCAGAATTTCCATAGAATTTTCCTAAATGATGGAACCCACGTGTTGTAGCTTTCCAACGAGCTTTAATATTTAGTGAAATTTTAATATTTTAGTGAAAAGTAAGGGTGAGATCGTTCGAAAATAACTTAAATTACCAATTTTGAGCGAATTTAAGTGGTAAAAACGACTTCTACCCATCGTGTAGCTTTTCAGCTTTTAGTCTAGATTCTCAACAATTTTTTGACCAAATTTACCTAAATGATAGTCTTATAAAACATCTTCTGTAAATTAAATAAGAAGGAAATTGAACAGTAGCATACGAAACGTATTTTTTCTATCGTCTTTATCGCCTATCCCCAAATTGTTATTCCATTGATTTCCAGTGGAAACAACAGCGAATATTGAACAATAACTTCTCGGTAATTTGTTAAACACAATGTTGAGGCCCCATTGTAAGTTTCAACGTTGAAATAAAATTTTACAACGTTGAATATGTTGAAAATGCTGCAAATATTGTTTCAGGCTAACTCTAAAAAGACTACCCAACTGGGAAACTAAACTAGCTGAATTTAATAATATGAGAAATAATAATTGATTATTATACAACACTCAAAACTATGTTCAACAAAAAAACATTCTAATTGAGTTAAATTTAGGTGGTGAATGTGTAAATAAGGAAAAATTCTTGTGCATAAATCCCGAGTCTTTTCAATGTTTTAACAGTTAATTAGTGAACTTCTCTATTTGATAGATTCAATATTTATTCCTAGCGTACAATTGTTTAATATTAACGTAAAACAATCAAATTCCAACTCAATGATGGCTATCAAAAAAAATTGTTGAAATACGAAATTTAAACGCGCTTTAATTTAAAATCATCCACCTTAGGCTAGATAATAATCTGAAATTTATCGAGCAAATTTACATTAATCTATGAAATTTTAATATTTACAATTATTACAAGCTTGAATTGTTCTACAAAATGCCATTATACTTGCGAACTTCCCGTTAGCTTTTGTGTTTATTTGAAGTAGTATTTTACATAGTGCGGTTTTGTCTTCTTTGTATAATAAATGGGGGTAATTTCATTAATTTTCAAAAGAATTTCCTTGTTGAAATTGTGTCACAAGTCTCGTTTTGTACGAATCAATCGTGTTGTATTTACCAAATTGTTTTAAAACGCCTCTTATTCTCGTGTAATACAAGTTAATCGACTTTTAACGCATACAAGACTATTTCTAAATGTTCTCTCAGTTTTTTCCAGCCACCATTACAGCCTACTCTACTAACCATATTCTATAATTGTAAAAAGTGGTGTNAATTTTTTTGTGTATTTTCTCGGTAACTTATTTAAATTCTACCCCTTTATTCCGATTTTTTTTTTCGAAGGTTTATCTGAAAGCTTTGCGTTTGTCCCGAATTAAACAGCGAATTTTGCGTCAGAGAACAACATGAAAACATTTTTATATCCGTTTTTCTTCCATGTGGTTATTAAAATTTAAATGGAATACACATATAAATTTAAAAGCTTCCGATATTAACAACATTTGTGGAAATTTTTTATAAGTTGAATCTGAAAAGATTCAGCCGTTACTGAACGTGTTTTCTTTTCTGTATTTATCTTTCCTTATATAGGTTTTTTATCGACAAACTTCCGTTTCAGTATAGAAATGTGGTTATATTCTTGGAAAATATTGAAAGAAAAACTTTGTTTTTTCACCGTTTTTGTTTTCTTTCTTTGTGTACAAAGTAATCGATACCCCGACTACAACAATAGTAAGTGTTCGGTAACTAATTGGACATCAATCAATATTAAAATAGACAAACAACGGTAATTAATAAATTTCGAAATTCACCTGCATAATTTAATTATTTTCGAACGATTTGTGTTTATTGAATAGTCGTATGTATGTTGTTATAGAGTACGCAAAGTTATTGTTTATTGCAGTTATAAACAATAATAAACTATTGAAAAATTATGGATCTTCATGGAGTCAAACATTCAACACGAAATTATTATTCTAACGTTTCTATTTGTAAACGTAAAACGATAAAAACACGACCAACACTACCAAGATTTTCCGCAATTTTCCACCATTATACCTAATCCAACAATAAATATAAGCGAGAATAGTTGGAATTGAAAATTGAATGGAATCGCAACCCACATTGATCCAATTCCATTATTTTGCATTTAAATAAAATTCAACTATAATTTGTGTTTCTCGATTAGAAACTCAACATTTGTGTCTGGTCCCTTGAGTATATCAATTTTAATTATCCCCAACTTTGTCTAGTATTTGATTATATTGTTGACACGTAAAGGGTTCCCTAAGTTTTAATAAAGCTGTAAATTGGACTTGAATTCCCCAGCTACGGCAACCGCACAATTTTATTGTTAATCAAATTCGACCTCTATAAAGCGCACTTATCTACAACGGCTTAAATTCCGTGTTTATATTAGAAACGTTACAAAAGGATCAGAACACACAGGAACTTGGAGTAAAATTATAAACTCGTCGTCAGTTTTCCGGAAAATTAGCAAGCTTACCCGAATACTTCTGAGAGATTTAGAAGACCTTGTCAATTTGTTATATATTGTTAAAAAATTATTGAAAAATCGATGATATTGGCTAAATTATAGGGGATAATATGAAAAAACATGTGAACCAAGGTTTTCCTACGAAACTCAGAATCTAATGAACATTTCGCAAAAGAAGAACGTATTTTGATACTCCTTGAAATACTCTTTCTAATGATGCTGTACTCGTTACAATATCTTTAAAAACAAGCGAGATATCGATTGTTGAATATTGGGATTTTTCGGGCGCTCAATTGAGAAGAAAAATGTTGTGAGTCTTCAAGTTTCTGTTAATTTTCCGGAAAACTAGCAGATTTATTTCAGGATTTTGCAAAGATTTGATAAATTCTATCAATTGTCAATTAAACTTTGAGAGAATTATTAGGAAATCAATATTTGTTAAGTTATAGAGGAAAGTGTGAAAAAATTAAGAAGAAAGCGCACTACAAGATTTTCCCCTGTGAGTTGAAGTTTAAATGGACTTTTTCAAAGCAGAACGTCTTCAGATGCTGCTTGAAATTCTCTTTCAAATGCTGCTATATCCATTGTAATATTTTATCAAATAAGGGAGCTATTCATTTTCAAAAATTATTATTTTTCAGACAGTGAATCAACGAAAAAATGTGGATCCTCAAGATTCTATCAATTTTCCGGAAAACTAACAAACCTTTTGAAGATTTTTTTAGAAATTTGAAGACGTGTAGAATTTGCTATGTATTTTAAGGAGATTGTTGAAAAATTGAAAATGTTGGCTAAATTATATGAACAAATTTAGAAAAAATGCAAGCTTCAAGGTTTTCCTCTATAACTCACAGTTTGGTTGGAATTTTTGAAAGCAAAATAACACTTAGATATTCCTAAATTGATTTTTCCAATGCCGTTATATTCACTGCAATATAACATCAAACAAGGGAGATATAGGTTATTGAAAATTGGTTATTTGCGGGTACCAAATAAATTCAATAAACTGATATTCCTCTAATTTCTTTTATAAATCCGCTTAAAAGATGCAGAAACAGAAACAGAAGTTTAAAATTTATATTATAGGGAATTTCCCTATGTATTAACTGTATATGTTGTTTTATAGTTCGGCAAAAAGCAATCAGCGCTTTTCTCATTATTGAAACGTTCTACTAGTCCGATTAAAATTTGGAATATTTCCAAATATTATTTTTAGTATTTATTGTACATGGTTGAATTTTCTGCATATGTAAATGCAATTATGAAATCCATCAAGATTAGATTTCAGTAAATGAAATTACATACATGTATAGTTTGAAAACTGCCTGAAACATTCAAATATACAATGTCTATATTATTTTATAACTAGTTCAATATTTGATGTTGTTATCAACTATCGAATTGGAAACACAACAAATTATTATTATTGGAATATTTGCTTGAATTTTAAGCGTACACATAAAATAATTAACTCGGATCGTATAATTGGATGTTGTATATTCTAAAATTGTTAATGTTTGTTTTATGCGTTTGATGAGTCTTTTGATCTGGTTTGTTCGTCCTCTTTTACCATAGAAAAATCGAACAGAGAAATTCTCTAACGTAAACGATTGTCTGGCAATACGCCTGATACTCAAACGTTTACCACCTGCCATCAATCTTAATTACAAAATTGAAAACAAATCGGCCAAATCAAAATTTACAACTGTATTATTGTCGAATTTATTTTGTATTTATTCAAATTAAACATAATTGAAAAACGTTTCGATCTCTTCTAATTGAAAAGTTATTTCTATTAACAGTGAAATTGTCAAAATGCCGGAACAAGACCAAATTGAACCCGGAAAAATTAACCAAAAAGCAAGGAAACTTTGAAAGAGCGATATTTCGGCTTTCTTGCAGCTTCTCCGGGATGAAACTCGACAAGAATTCGTTCATTTTGATTCAAATTAAAAATGATAATGATTGTTCTACAATCAATATTGACTTTACTAAAGCAAATTAGGCTTTTTCCCGACCATTAATATGCAAATCAAGGCTATGGAGTTGTAACAAACGTATTTTTTTTTACAATATATTTAGTATATTTTGACATTCTAAGAATAATTTTTCAAAGTAAACTATCCTCGGATGTAATAAATCGTGAAATTCGCACAAAAAACATATAAATTCGCCTCGAATACATCTTTGACGTGCGCGTTTTGCGGAGGATTTACACCAAACAAAACGAAATGAAAACTAGCCATGTACGAATTATGTTTAATTAGTACTTACTCATCGATAATTCGATTCGATTCGGATTTATCGGTGCGTTAGTGGTAATTGTGTGGAAAAATCAACAAAACACGCTTGTATTCGAATAATTTTCCACACGAAACACAAAACAACTCATTTCACTCGCAGTTAAACACTGATGTTCGTACAACTAAGATCGGAATATTAATAGTTGAAGGAAGTTCTAAACTATCTCTGGACTAAATAAATTCGATGATAATCCAAATGGATTTTGCGAAAATAAAACGTATTTATAATAAAAAATTATATTTATTTACACGTAGTTTTATAAATAGTAGTAGAGTTGAGGGACTTGTAAATGGAAGCGGCTTTGTTCAATTTCAAATTCTATAGGGGTTGTCGCCGGTTCTACTACCTGGACTAATCCTCGACGCGCCTCTGTGTATTCATAAACACCCTCTATGACGAGACACAACACCCCTTAATCTGTCTATTTATGGTACTTGACTAAAAATAGTTTCGTTTAAAGCTTGACATATTTGGAATTTTCTCGATTTTTATTATAATTTCCATAAGAAACTGTAGTCGTTTACGTAGACACAACTGCACGCTGATGGCAACATGAAATAATCAACAACAGGCCGTCCCTCATCATCCGTCGACAATAAACGTCTCTGCATAAATTTCTGTTTACACTTCGTTCTTCTAGTCAAACTCGTCGGTAGAACACCAAGCAAATCGCACGAGTCTCTCGCACTACAAAACCCATTACAAACCGAAATTAAATCGAATTATTCTCAATATTCCACCGTAAAAACTCACATGCATACTTCAATTTGAATCCCTTGAATGTAATTTTCGAAATTGTAAATATACCGCCATTGTTGTTTTGTATTGACGGCAACTTGCGGGTAGATGGTCAATCGGCGATTCGGACACAAATCACTGCCGTCATTGTAGAAAGTTCTGTCGATTAATTCTGAATCCGGGGTGCCGAATAGGTGATAATAGTCCTTATTTTGGAGGGAACGTTTCAGATATTCGGTCGGATAAACGTCGGAATTCTCACAGTAAGTTGTATTGGTGGCGCATTTCGGTGTTTCTTTAACGATAAACACCTCGTCCGGGAAGACGAAATCTGTAAAAATTCTACTCTTATCGTCGATCGTTGATAAATTCGATTTTTTACCTTTTCTACTGTTGATTCGTCGTCTCGGTATACCATCGACGATCGCCTGAAATTAGTGATGATTAAATTTTGAAAATCTGCATTTAGTTTAATTAAATCTTACGATTAAAGTGGTGATTATAGTGATATAATTCTGGACTAACATTTTCCATACAACATTAAACACAACTTACTAGTTTCACATCATTAGAACAACTGTTATTGCAGACATTTTAACACTTAAAACTACCCCTACCAGATACTAATGACTGGATAGTTCTGTGCTTTATACAAAATAGGTTTGAAGAGATTTGTAGTTCCAATGGGGTGAGTATTAAACCACACCCCCAATTTGGTTGAATAATTTTTCTTCCAAGGGCTTGAACAAATTTACAATAACATAAAAGTTATTGATACATTAACAACGAAGTTTAACAAAATATTTGTATGGAATGCTAATGGGTTGTGAATAAAAGTGGAATTTTCGAAAAGTAACTCAATACAACAGGTAGTTGTTTATTAAATTTTCCTGGAATTTTAAAGGTGGAATAAAATTATGGGGTTAAAACAACTACAAAATTTAATATCACACAAATGCATATTTACAAATAAAACACAATTACAGGATCAACCCTTCGAGAGTATATAGTTCAAAACTAATTAATAGAAGAATTAGGAAATTTTTTGAAAATTTATTGTTAAGAATTGAACTCGGTAGCTCATCGAGTTTCTTGCAGAATGTCGCGATTTTCACCAATCAATTACGCACATAAAATGACTAAAATCACTCGTTTTCGAATGAAAACGGCTACTAGCTACTAGTTTGAATCTGTAATGCAAAAAGAGGATCTCTAACCCTTCCCTATAGGTAATGAGCCGATAAAAATCGCAACATTGCTCCAAAAAGCACTTTTTCACCGACTTTTCGATGAGCTACGGGATCCAAATTTGCTAAAATATTCCCTGAAGATCCCTTTTAAACTGTATACTCTCAATTAGTCTTGTATTCCAAATAAATTCAAGAACAATTAGAAAATTCGTTTGATTGGCGTAACGGGTAGTCCTATCCGGCTTAGAACCCCCACGTCTCTCTTATAAGCGCAACAACAGGCCGATGGGAACAGGAACGAATCGGGGATCGGTTCACCGTCTTCATCCACCGATAATAGCCGTCGATAAATATGTTTCTGTTTACAGTAAGTCGTATATCCGTTCGGTAGATCCGTTATAAGGTTACAAGGGCCATTCTCCCTAAAAAAAACAAGAATTATAACAGTATTGATGGGAATTGTAGCCTTACCGAATGCACATTTCAACCCGAACTCCTTGAACATAACCATTATTATCGTCTTGATTGATAATAAATTTCCACTTGTTCTTTTTAGTTTGGCCGACTTTCGGGAAAATCGTCCGTTGTACCGATGTACAAAAGAACTCCTCTTCTTCGCCGATACGGTTATTGATGAGGACTTTCTCTTCCGGCGCCTCGTCTACGCCGAAGAATTCCTTGCGAACATGTTGCCGTTTGAGGATCTCGTTGATTTTCTCGTTGGGATAACTGGTGTAATTCTCACAGAATGTCGTACCTTCGGCGCATTTCGGTGGGCCATTAATTTTCATACTTGATTCGAATATGATTTGGTAGGTGTCGGGGAAGATTATGTCTTGATCTGAAAAATCGGTCACGTAGCCCTCTGTAATGCAACAAAAATAATTTCGGAGGAAATTCGATGATGATTTATACCGCTACGGTTCGGTCCTCTTGATAGAATCCTAATATCGGATTTGTTTTGGTTGGACAAGCTTGAATTCGGCACGATTTCGATCTGTGGTGTTATTGTGGTGTTGATTTGTGGACTTTTTGGCTTACTGTGGGTAACTCGCCGGGGCCGGCATTCCAACAATTGCGATATCTGTGGATTAATTTACAAGAATTTCCTCTTTTGATAGGTCTAATAATCAATACAGCTTGTTCTAGTATAGAACTAATGAATCAACAAGTTTAATGAGTTGTAAACGAAATTATCTACGGTTACTTTAACCCCTAAAGACAAATTATCCCCGATTTAATTATTTAATCTACCTGGTCGTTTATAATATTCATAAACTACCTAATCTAATCAGAACCCGACAGACAGGATACAGATCGAGTTCCAATTCCTGGTAATCTTCAATTAATCGATTAATTGTCTGTAGTTGACAGTCTGATAAAGGTGAACGTATTATTAAGGAATATTTCGTTAGAAAAGATCACAAAAATCTGGATCGACTCGGGGGTGGTTGCCTCAGGAAGGAATCTAGAATCTTAAAAGCCTCAAAACTATCACTACAAAAATTTTAAATTTATAAATTGTCATCATTATTTAGGACCGAAACTTGTTAAAATCTAGATATTGAAGACTAATTGACTAAAAGTTGGTTTTGAATAGCAAAATTCGCTAAAATATTTCAAAATCCAATTTTAAACTCGAAAATTTCCTCAAAAAGTGAGTAAAAACCAAGATTTTGTACTTAAATTTGTCTAAAAGTGCCTAAAATTTCTGTTTTGCTTTCCACAATTATGTAGCAAAATTATTTCAAAACTGGTGGTTAATGATGATGGTGTCTCATAGGATTTCTTCAAAATTTAATGTTTGAAACATTTAAAGGCTAGATTTACAGTAAAAAAGCTCCCCTAGGAGCAACATAAATTACTTAAATTATAATCTTTTCTAACGAAAAAAATTAAATTGTGCAGAATGGGTGAATTTTCAAATTTTTAATCGATTTTTGAAGTAATCTGGACTTAAAAATCATGTTTGGGGTTAGTTACTATTAAAAATAAGAACCAAATAAATCAAAACTGAAATTTC
Source organism: Hycleus phaleratus (assembly GCA_013841185.1). Lineage (NCBI taxonomy): Eukaryota > Metazoa > Arthropoda > Insecta > Coleoptera > Meloidae > Hycleus > Hycleus phaleratus. The sequence continues at coordinate 3,243 of JACDRP010000952.1, read as the reverse complement.
TCATATAAAAATCATGAAATCATGAAATTCAAGAGCGCAATTTTTTCGCTTTTGCAATATTTCTAAGAATAAAGCAAAAAGTCTCAATAACATCTTGAAATTTTGGACTAACTGTAATTTTTAGAAATTTTGTGCTTTTTTTAAATTTTAATCACAACTATAAGGATATAAAATAGCGGAATATTTTCAAAATTAAATAAAACATTAAAATATTGCAATTTTAAATCAACATCGCTACTTTTTTTAAATTTTAATGATGACCTCTGAGAATGTTGGAATATTTTCAAAAATTTGGACTAACAACAAGAGTGATCAATTTTTCGATTATTGTGGCCCTGAAAGTTCTAGAATAACTGAAAGAAATCAACAAATATCTATAAATGGATTTTTTATTTACGCAATAAACTCCCTGTAGCGCAATTTCATTGGTTTTTCTCTTTTTTTTTTCAATTAATCAACGTAAATTGCATAAAATCATACGTCATTATATTGCAATTTAATCATCGATAATACTAATAATAAATGGGTAGCGGTCGAAATTCTTTTAATAGAAAAATTATTATATAGGAAAATTATTTTGATTCCAAATCAACATAAACAAATATGGCAACAATCAATATTTTGTAAATAAACTAGTATGCAAATGAATTTTGGGCCTGGCCTTGTTTGTTTTTAGAGATTGATGTTTTTTGGAAAAAAATAATGCTGATTTCTTCGACATTAACACAAAGGAAACTAATTATCGAAGTGGCGATAATTGAAGGAATTCGAATTGTTTCGGTATATTTCCCAAACATTTCGGTGATATTAAATTTTAATTACATACCAATGTTGTAACGATAAACACAAACAAAATCGATTCGTGTTTCACCAACATTATTTAAAATAATTTACAGTTAACCGGACTCGTTTGTGTGGTGTTTGTAAAAAATTTAAATACACATCGGATGATCGCTGTTTGATAATCAAATAAGAAGAAAACTTAAGATTACACATATCGTTATGTCAATCAGGATCACAAATTACAAACTAATCACTAGAAATCCAATCACTGATCACTGAATGGAGAACACAACAAACAAATGTATCCTGAATTGTAGAAAACTGTTCCATAACAACGATCAGAATACTAACAACAATTTAATAATTGGTTGGCAGTTTATGGATATAGGTATGAACACAACTGGTATGGGTGTTCGGTTTAAAACTCGTTCCTTATTATTTATAAAACTGGAAGTAGCAAGTTTTCCATAAACTTATGCACAGTTGGTTTGGAAATTTCGTCAAAATCCATTTAGATTAAAACAGTAGAAATTTTGAGTTTAATTGTTGAAAATTTCCCAAAATTACTATCGTGAATTTGAATATAATTTACGATTTATTGTACGAATTCTTACTAACATTAAACATGTTTACACATGGATTATGGTCTAAAACTTCACAATTTCATATCATTTAGAACTAGAAAAATACCAAATTTAGAGTCGAAGTCAACACCAAAATTGTCTACATTGTTCTTGATCACTTTCTAAGCGTATTAGTTGTCATAAACTGATAATTTAGACTACAAATGATTGATAATTTTAACTCAAAAATACTTAAAAAACCATTATATAACCATCAAAATCGTTTGCATAATTAATTTGCAAAATTTGCTAGAAATTAATGGATTGGTAGGGGGAAAACACAAATTTGCAATAAGAAACCGTATTTTGAACTCAAAAAGTGTTCTCTAAAAGATGCTGACAGTGCCACAATTGTTTTAATTGCAGTAGTAAATTAAAATTTTTCTATATTTTACAGCGAATTGTCTGCTAGTTTTCCGGAAAATTAATTAAAATCCAGACTTTTTCTATAATTTTAACGAGACTTTACGTTAAAGAAATCCAATTTTTGTAAATTTAGAGAATTATCACGTAAAATTTGATAGCACTCTTCAAATATCATTTTAATCTACTACAATTAATGATTTCGTGATAAAATTCGTGCGATTTTATAGACAATTTCATCTATTTTCCGAATTGCATTTCGTTTTTGAGAAATTTGTATTAAATGGGTGAACTTTCCGTTCTTTACAATTCGTTGAAGAAACTGTCAACATCCACTAAAACAACAAACTCGGCAATTTTTTAAACATCCAAACCAAACAAACCGTTGTCTAATCCATCGTCCAACGAACAGTAAAATTGACAAAACGTACTATTCTCAACGTCGCCATCATCACCGAATGTTAGCGTCAAATTCAACTATTCGGTCGACTGTTGATTCTGCAACGTTGATATTCAAATTTTGACATTTATTGAAATACTCTTGATTAATCCCATTGGACGCTCTAAATGTTTACCAATAAATTCTGTTTAAATATCCAATTTATTCCTCTCCGAAATTTATTACGTTTACATCAATATTGTATATATGATGGCAATTCGATCAAGTGGAATGAATCCAATTTATTTAAAATAAAAAAATTATTTGCTCAATCGAATAATTCATACTAGTTGAACACTACAGTTCCAGATGAACTCTCAATTTTTTGTATACACAATTTGATTGTTTAACTAGGCTCTTTCGGTTTTTCATTTAAAATTAGATGTGAATAATTAACAAACAGTGATGACTGTGATGAGAGCAAAAACTCAAATATCGTGAACGTTTTCTAGTTTTATAAATAACAGTGATGAACTGTGTTAATCTTGGATTAAATTGTTGATAGAAGTCATAAAATTCTTTGCCGATCCGTTCGAAATTCCTGCCCTTAAATGGCCGATTCTAGCCGATTTTCCACCTGCTATACCTCAGTGTAGGCGGGCTTTGTGTAAACAATAAGCGTGATTTATTGAAATCGTAGACGTTAAGCCGGAAATTTGGGATTTCGCCTGATTAAGTCACGAATTATTGTTGTTCTTTTAATACAATTGCGCGATAATTACCCTAATTATGTTGAGACAAAGAGGGATTTCCATAATTGAGGATATGTGGAATTATAGTTTAATTCTTCGTATTTTTTTATAATTTAACTCTGTTGAACATACCAAACATAATGCGAAAATAAACGAACAAAGTGTATAATTTACATAAATTTTATAATACATCTATCCTTATCGTTTCGAGACTTTACAGTAATCATTGACGTAATGTCCTTGTTATAAGGTTACAATAATGCGAGTAGGTTGATAGAGAGGAAGGTAAAATATAGCGAAATTTTCGTTGAATAAACTAATAAAACTTTATCTACGATATGTT
>JACDRP010000951.1:0-17419 GCA_013841185.1 Hycleus phaleratus | reverse complement strand
TTGGCAACAGTTAGATTTTCTACATCTATATTCAATGTAATATGACAAAACTTTATCATAAACACTAGAATTTCGTTATTATCAATATTAAAATTATATAATTTTAGGCGAAAATGGACAACGTTAAAGATGTGGAAATTAAACCATTAGAAGAATCGATTTATCTCCAACCTTATACGATGCATTATATTCAAAATGGTAAAAAGAAAACATGGGACTTATTACAAACCCATGATAGTGTAGCAATTCTAATCTACCATACAAAACGTGATAGTTTATTATTTGTTAAACAATTCCGACCACCTGTATATTATGGTAGTATACAACCAGAAGATCGTCAAAATCGAATTGATGTCAATAAATATTCACCAGAATTGGGTANNNNTGGTATTGTTGATAAAAATAAACCACTTGTTGAAATTGCTAAAGAAGAAATATTGGAAGAGTGCGGTTATGATGTACCAATCGAGAAAATTAAAAAGATCGGTTCATATCGTTCTGGTGTTGGTTCAATTGGTAGTTTACAAACTGGTTTCTATTGTGAAATTGATGATACAATGAAAATAAATGATGGTGGTGGTGTTGATGATGAGATTATTGAAGTTGTTGAAATGACCATTCCAGAAATTAAAGAATATTTAAAGCAAGACAATATAAAAAGTCCACCTAGTTTCATGTTTGCTATCTATTGGTTTTTATACCATAAAAGTAAATAACTATGTAATTTATTTTAATTTAGAACAGAATTTAATCTTTTTAAATAAATAGTTAATTCTTCCTAGACTTTTTTATCATTTCGTTCAAATCTGTGGTTCAAATGTAGATTAATTTGACATACGACAAATAGTTCATGATTAAAATCTAGAGAGTTCAAATAAAGTTGGCAGCAAATTCAAATAAGAAAAATTCGTTATATTCGAATTCAACTTAAATTTCGATAAATTTGGAATAATACTCGTAATATCCGACTTTGATTTCATATCAGTTTTAAACGTAAATAAACAAAGCGTGCGTAGAAATGGAATTAGTACGGTGAAAAAACACGAGGTGGCGCTAAATTTGCAACTTTTTCTTTGGAAAAAAACAATATTACGTCTCAAATTCTAAGCTAACAATTACTTTAATTATAATAATTCTAATCAAATTGATAAAACTAAGTTACGTAAATTTGATATTTGTCCTACCTTTGTGAAGATGAAGTCGGTGAAGGTTCAGCCAAATTTACACCAACATGCCAATATTTCTTCTACTTTTCTTCAATAGAACACCGAAATTTAATTAAATTCACTTAATAAACACCCAATTTAACTTCATCGCACTGATTTTTATAGAAAATCCGATAATTCACAATATTTTATCGCCTTCTTCACAATCGGAAAACGGATCTTCGCTGAACTAACATACGAATGAATGGGACATGCGCAAAGGAGACAGATTAGTTGGAAGGGAAAACTCTAGGTGGCGCTGAATAATAAAATTGTAATAATTACAAAAAATACTAAATTAATTATTTTATTTTATTCTCATATCCATTTTACCAATATATTCATGTATAAAAAGAATTTGAATTCAATTGATATTTTATAGTACAAGTTACGCCAATGATTATTATAAATGACGTCATATAATGACGTCAATGATGTTTATTGACATTGCCACATCGTTACCTTTAGAATCAAGATCGATTCATTTCAATTTTTAATTATAATTCTATAATATCAATACATCAATAAATTATAGCAAATTGCATAGTTTTATTCGTTGTCTTGGATATTAAATATCCTAGTATCTCTATTATTCATAGTTGCAACAGTGTTGCCATATTTGCTATTATATGGTTATTATTGCGAAATAATCGAGTAAACATGGAAATTACACTTGTTTACGATTAAAATACAGTCATGTTGCATCAATTGTTGTAATGGGAAATTTTTTGGAAATTCTACAAATTAATGACGTCATATTTATCGATTGTAACTTAAATCCATGCATACACCATCACTTTTGTTAGAATCGACAGTAAATCGTTACAGATTTAAGATACCAGTAGTTTATACAATTCGACGCACTTAGAATAAAAGAGTAATGATCTTCTTATATATTTTATATAAAATAACCTTTTAACAAGAGATAATTTAATTTAAATATTGATTCTTGAATGTTAGTGTATGACAGCTTTAGTGTGAGTCATATGATAGAAAAAGAGAAAGTAAATGAATTTTGACAGTTGCCTAACCTCAAAGTAAAACAACCGATCGGGCAAATTGACAATTGTCGCCTATTTGTTAACTGATTAATTGATTGATTAAGGAGATAATTAGAGGCAAGATGAGTTTTATGGGACCAATGCCGAGTCGCGAATTCCTCTGGGATGTTTTCCAAAGGTAAATTTAATGTTTAATAAAAATTCAACATCAAACAATAAATTGTATTGTAGAGTCGATCGGGATAGGAGCGGTTATATCAATGCTGACGAATTACAACAAGCATTATCGAACGGAACATGGAGCCCATTTAACCCGGAAACCGTTCGATTGATGATTGGTAAATGTTATTTTTCCCAAATTTGTTTTTTTATTATGCAATTTTTCTAGGTATGTTCGATCGTCACAATCGTGGCCAAGTTAGTTTCGAAGATTTCGGTGCATTATGGAAATACGTGACGGATTGGCAGAATTGTTTCCGATCATTCGATCGTGACAATTCCGGTAATATTGATAAGCACGAATTGAAAACTGCTTTAACTACATTCGGTTATCGTCTGTCCGATCATTTGATTGAAACATTGATAAGGAAATTCGATCGGCACGGACACGGTACGATATTATTCGACGATTTCATCCAATGCTGTATTATTTTATATGTGAGATAGTTGATTTAATTCGAGTTTATTGTGTTGATTTTTGGGTAATTTTCAGACTTTAACAGCAGCTTTTAGACAACACGATACAGATCAAGATGGGGTTATTACAATCCATTACGAACAGTTCTTAAGCATGGTATTCTGTCTTAAAATATAACAAAACTATGTAAACACAATTAAATTGCTTTATCTCCCACTGTTATCAAAGGTGATTAATACGTTTTTATTGTTTTGTTACAGGCGACATTCCTCGTTATACCGAAAACATAAGATTACAGTAAAATTATGGCCAAAAGCTTGATGTTTCTCAATTATCAATGTTTAATACTTTTCTAATGTCTCATATTGTTACAATTTAATTCAATTTTAATCTCTTAAATAAATGTTTAAATTGTAGATAGAATTCTAGAGAATCTCCCTTTAAATATCGATACATTTCCTATATAAAATTTAAATCTTGTCCGACCTTGTTGCGCATTGAATTCAATCAACTAAACCGAATCGAACGCTTGCGCTTTTTATTTTCGCGTTTCAATAACGAGAAAATCCACCTAGTAGTAGTTTAAAATACGATGGGACGATGATCAATCTCAGTTGTGCCAGTTTATAATCGGATGTGTGCGATTTGAGACGAGGTGCGGCATAATTCTAAGTGATCATCACCAAAATAATCACACCATGCATGTTTTTGTAGTACATCAGAGCGCACTTAGCACCCATTGGACAATGGTACTAATCACTTTATTTGTTGGAATCATTTTTGAATTAACATACATTTTGGGTAACTATTCACTTTTGACCCGTGATGTTAGTGACCCGAAAATTTACATAATCAATTTATAAATTCTGTCGATTTTTCCGTCTTCTAACATTAATATCGATAATAGCTGATAATTGTACGGTTGTTTGATCCAATTTTATAAAACTATTCGAATAAGTGGGGCTTATTTCTAAACATCTTGGGCTGTTTAATTAAAAATATCGCTTATCAAACTATGAATTTGTGTACTTCAATTTCGAGATATCGCCCAAAACTACCTCCGGTGCGATTAGAAACTCCAATAAAGCACGACAATATACAGGATGTCTTATATGAGGCGTACAATAATAGAATTAGTAAATAGAAATGTAATCATTAATCAATTTCACTGCAATCGTTAATTACAAGCTTAAGTATTAGACGAATCATAAAATTCTCAATGAATTACAACCTTCTAAAGTTCAAAAACACAAAGTCCCGTCCTTTATCTATCTATCTATCTATGAATATTAATCATATTCGTAATAAAGTTGAGTCGTTTTTCTATAAATAACTATTACTCTAATTGTAGAAAACCTGTTTGTTTTCTTTTTAAACAATTTCAAATAATAAAAGAGACTTCAAAGGTGAAAGAATAACTGTAACGAGTTATCGCGATTTTTTAACTTCTAATATCTGTCTTGTTAAATTTGCAAATTCGATTGATTCATTTGATAAATTAACGCTAAATTAATGTTCATTGATAATTAGAATTTTTAGACATTTTTATCATTATTGTTAATATTTTATAGAAAAGAAACCTTGACTGTGTCCTCGACATGTATGTATGAATGTAACCAACAATATTATTGCATAAATTCTATTTTTACAACACATAAATTTCGTTAAAATTCAACATTAATTGTACAATTTCATTTAAGAAATGACTACCGAAATTGCGTGTAAGAGAATGAAATAATTCCACAACAATTCAGGTAAAATTTCCAACAACTTCATGCTTGCTGTTTTAAATTTTTGTTAATTTCTAGTAGAGCTAGAGACATACCCGAATACGGACGTCCTGTATATTATCCTGTAATTTTCTAATTATTATATAGATTAATTATAATTTTGTTTGTTTATAGGGAAATGGACGATGATGATGATTTCTTCGATACAATTTCTATAAATTCGACAGCAAGTAAACGCCACAACTATCGAAATTATTTAAGTAAATCAATTAACACAATCTATTACTCATCATATGATATAAACGATATGGAATTAACACCATTAGAAGCGAATTTAGAAGAATCATCAACTGGAGCTACGACAACAGCGGATACACAAAAGGTGGCAAACATTAAAAATGTTAAAATTGTTAAAACATACGAGCAGTGGAGAGAGAGGGTATTGTAATTTAGTTTATCAGAAAATACAAATAATTCAAAATTATAACTATCCGGCACAATAAATTATACACCGTTCTGGCAATTCTAACTGGAAGCATATTCTTAATTATAAATTCTACACTATAGAAATGAGCATGCGTAATTCTAACCCTTATTTCACCACTGCTTCCTCTTGGGTTCTGGTTTTAATTGAAAAAATTACCTCTTCGGGTTATTAATTATCTGTTTTTGTTAATATAGCGCTGGCGTTATTTTACTAATAAACATCTACTTGTCGATTTCGTTTTGGCATACAATAAAGAAAATAAACCGGGCGATATTAATAAACGCCAGATTTTCGAAAAGAATCTCCAACAAGTCGGTTTAATATTGGAACGTGAAGAGAATCAACGGATACATTTTGTTAAAATCCATGTGCCACGTGATGTACTCTGTCAATATTGTGAAATCTTAAAACTCCGACTACCTATAAAAGACGTACGTTGTTTCTCAATTGAGCAAAATTTTCGCTATTTTTCGATGGTTTTAGGACAGTTTCCAACCACCAAAACCGAACATTTTCTTCGCGACAATCGATCGAATATTGGATTGTCTTTCGGTACGTTTGGATCCGCGCAAATTTCCGGAACGAAAGTATCGACTAACTGCCGAATTCAGCCGTGATAAGACTTATCTGTAAGTGATTAACCGTAGATTAAGCTACGATTTAAATCTCCAATTTATTAAGAACGAAATTTGTAGATTTGATGTAGATTCTCCGGATTTCTTTACGGAAGGTACACGCATCACTGTTGCCTCATATATTTTAGAACGCGAACGTTTCGGACCTGAAGATCAGGATAAAGGCATCAAACAATTATTATCAACGGGTGTTTATAAAGCCGCTTATCCTCTACATGATGGAGATCTCGATGAAGATGGCAACGATTCAAAGCGACGATTATTGTTCAAAGAATGGGCACAAGTATCGAAATGGGCGAAATATCAACCGATTGATGAAATCAAAGATTATTTCGGTGTGAAATTCGCTTTGTATTTCGCCTGGTTAGGTTTCTATACACATATGTTAATACCGGCGGCAATAATTGGCCTATTATGTTTATTATATGCTGCAACAACATTACACAATGATTATCTATGTGATGATATCTGTAATTTGGATATAGTTATGTGTCCGCGTTGTGATAGATTTTGTGATTATTGGAGATTGAATGAAGGTTGTACATATTGTAAAGTACAACATTTCATTGATAATCCATCCACGATTATATTTGCTATATTTATGTCGTTTTGGTCGATTTTATATTTGGAATTGTGGAAACGTTATAGCGCTGAAATTGCACATCGTTGGGGTTTAATTAATTTCGATTTACAAGCCGAACCACCACGACCTGAATATTTAATACGCTTACATAATGCGAAAAAGAAGAAATTAAATATTGTTACTTTACTACAAGAACCATCCGTATCTTATTGGAAAGTTAAACTACCATCAATCATATTAAGTTTTACCATTGTATTATTATGGATTTTATTAGCTTTAAGTATTGTGTTTGGTATAGTTATCTATCGTATGTCGTTGATAACATCATCAGCACTATATGGTGATGTATCAGTAAATTATCGAATCTACATTGTACCAATCACTGCCGGTATAATCGATTTAATTTGTATCAATTTCTTGAATTTCTGTTATGATAAACTAGCCAAATGGCTAACCGAAATGGAACTACAACGGACACAAACTGAATATGATGATAGTCTTTCGCTGAAGATTTATATGTTTCAATTCGTCAATTATTATTCGTGCATCTTCTATATTGCATTTTTAAAAGGCAAATTCGTCGGCTATCCGGCCAAATATAATCGAATCTTTCACTACCGGCAAGAAGAGGTGAGTTGAATTGCATTCTTCCGAATGTTTCAGTTGAATGATCGTGCTGTGTTTGATGAGCGATTTGAAAAATATTTTAACCATCTATAGGAGGATCCATGGAGAGCGTTTCACCGAAATTTGAACCGGAAAATTGGTCAAAAACGCTCGAGCTAGATATTCCTCATTTTTGTCTAATAAGCGAAAAAATCAATGTTAGGAGCATCTTTGTGCCATTTAGAGTCATTTTATATTTTCCCCATTTTTGATGAGCTACATGGTTCAATTTTTGACCAAAAAATCTCAAAAGGGTTCCTTATAAATCCTAAAATATTCTTCAAATCGTTCGTCAAAAACAAGTGAAACAGGCGATCTCTCAATTTATTTTTGTTTCAGTGTAACCCTGGTGGTTGTTTAATGGAATTAACAATGCAATTAGCGATAATAATGATTGGTAATCAAGCTATTAATTCATTAACTGAGTTTTTAATACCATTATTTACAAAAATGTACAATACATTTAAAGTAACAACAGGTATCGAGAAATCATCGGATAATCATGAAATTCTTATCAGTTGTAATCAATGGACTGAAGATTACAAATTGAACGATATGCAATCACAAAGTTTATTCGCCGAGTACTTAGAAATGGGTAATTTTTTAAAGACGATTAATTTTAATAGCAACTGAATAATTTTCGATTGCAGTTCTCCAGTATGGTTTCGTGACGATTTTCGTGACAGCTTTCCCATTAGCACCATTGTTCGCCTTAATCAATAACGTTCTAGAGATGCGTTTAGATGCAAAGAAATTCATCAAATATTACCGCCGTCCAGTACCACATCGCGTTAAAGATATCGGCGTGTGGTTACCGATAATGGCAACCATCGGACGTATCTCTGTAGTTTCAAACGCTTTCATTATCGCCTTCTCATCACATTTCATCCCCAAACTAGTCTACATGTTAAATATTAGTCCGGATGGTACCGATTATGGTTTCCTAAATTTTACATTAGCCTATTTTAATACTAGCGATTTCCCAACGGGTTACGCACCAGTCGCACCATCAATGAACGTATCAGTATGTCGTTATACTGAATTTCGTAATCCACCTGAACATGAATTCAAATATAAACGGCCGTTGATCTATTGGCATATTTTAGCGGCACGTTTAGCGTTCATTGTGGCCTATCAGAATGTTGTTAGTTTTGTTATAACAGCCGTTGAGTGGATGATACCGGATATACCGAGGAAATTGAACGATCAGATTAAACGTGAAGCCTATCAGACTAATGAGATGGTGATTAAAAATGAGACGGAACGGGCGCAAATTCGTTTAAGAAAACGTAAAATCTATTCGTAATTCTGCGATAAATTTATCAATTTTGTTCTTGTAGATAAAAATCGGGATTCGACAATGTCCGGAGCTACAATTTATTATGATACAAATGGTGATTTACAAGAAACGGGAGCAACAAGACGAAACACAATCTATGAAGATGTTGATGATAATTCTCAATAAATCCTCATCTCTGTCTCTATTTTTCATGGTGAGGAACAAATACAGGGTGATCTGTTTCGCTAATAAATCACCCTGTAGTTGACGACTAGATTATTTTTATTGTGGACCAATTCAAAGTTTTATGTTGAAACTTGCCAATTTTTAAATGAAACTAATTTATTTGTGTGATTGTAATTTAATTTAATTGTTACGAAAATAAGAAAAAGAACAAAAATACCTAAATCTAGTCTTGATACAATTTTTATATTTAAATTAGGAAAACAATCAAACACAAACTTTCTATATTGTTTATTGTTAATTAATTGAAAAATTTTAATAATTTAGAACGAATAAATAAATAACTCATTTTTTTTACCAAAAATCCAATGATATGCGAGTAGATCGGGGTAAGTTTTCAAATTATAAAACTGGTAAATGATGGGGAATTGATTAGAATTCTGGTGGTTGTGGTGGTGGTGATGCTTAAACTTCCGCCATCGTCCATGGAAAATTCCGCCAATACACGTGAAAATTGTTACGAAAACCAAAAACTGAAACCGATTTTAATCAATTCTCTGTAATTTTCCGTTAAAATTCTCACCGAAATTCTCATGATTCTAAGAAATAACAACAAACATCGATCGTATTGTCTTTTATATCGAATAATTTCGTAAAAATCGAATTGTAATTCGAAACAATGAACGATGATGATAGTAATTAAAAGTTTTGCATAAAAAAAGAACGAAATTTCTCTATTTCATCGTCGTAGCACGTACGACAACACCTCTTTCTTTCAATTTTTTTTAGAAATTTGTCTGTTTGATGATGAATTATTACAAGTTCTTTTTTTCCTGATGTCATATTTGTCGAAAAATTTCACTTAACAGGTGATAATAATAATAGTAATATTAAAAATCAAAAGATTATCTCGTCAATGAAATCATCAAAATCTAGGACACATCTCTATTATACAATTTCATGTCAACCGTATTTTATCACTTTCCCTTTCTATAATGACCATCCAGGTGGACCACACCTTCTTCTGTAGTATCACGATAACAACAGGGTCATTCACATTTGTCGCTTATTAGAACTATTCTAAAATTCAAATAATCCTGATCACCCCGTATACAAGTAGCCAGTAATCCCCGCATCCTTCTGCCAGATGTAGCCGCCAAATTGAATCGAATCTCATTATCAAAACGAACGCAACAAAGCGAATGTGCGTGTCCAAATGAGGTTGATTTTAATTGTTAATTTTAAATGAAATTATCATTCTCTGTACATATGTACATTGTTAGAAACTGGTAGAGTTTATGTCACTGTTGTTATATAAGAACTATGGCAGTATTACATCAATTCATTTAAACCTAGTACAAGTACACACGAAAAGTTTACAACAAGAAATTCAATGGGGGAAAAATAGTTGGAGATTTATTATAGCAAAACATTCTATTTAGCCGTGGTCATAAATATAAATCAACATTTCTTCTCAATAAATGACAATTTTAGTATTTGAAACCTTATTTTTCCTTAAATGTATCGGCTAGTATTCTGTAACTGTTCAGAGAAAATCCATCTCTATGTCAGATTCAAAGTTGGAGAATACGGGCAGTACTATCGAATAGAGGGACACCAGTAAAAATTGAGAATAATTATAAAATTTTTGTTAAAACACTTTCGATTCTTGTACGTTTCCAGGCCAATTTATCACATTTATCTTAAATATTACAAATAAAACCAGTGTATTTTTTCTATTGTCTGCAAAACAAGTTCTAATACCCAGATCAAGATAAAATATTATTATTCTTATAATTTAATACACCAATATAATAATTTAGGGTAATTGTTAACGATGGCTAACTTAACTCTTTAATTTCTCAATTAAGTGCTACTTCTTTCTAAAGTTTAAAGACGTATAGTAGAATGATGAAAGATTTTCGAAAGTCGATCGAAAAATCGTAAATTTCAAGTCTTTTGGTTGGCCGAGAGACGGAAATAAATCAAATTCAGCAACAGATGCAAATAAAATCAGTTAGGCGAATCGTAATTTTGACCTTTAGTTTCTAGTCTAGTAGTTTACCATCGTTGTTAATTCTGCTTTGAATAATTAATTAACATTTTCCAAAGTCTACGCATTTTTTAAAAGTTAATTTCGCAACATTGCCTCATCAATTTTGGCAGTTATTAGTTGATAATGAACAGATTATTCTAAAGTAAATAATAATTTTAATAAAAAGAACGATAATTGGTACTTTTCCGGTTGACCACACCTCAAATTACAACACAAATAGTCACTCGTTCAATAGCCAATTTAAATCATGTGGTTACATATTATTAACAACAACAATAATAATAATGATAATGATAAGATTATTAGACTTCTTCTTAAGTAGAGTAGAGTAGTGGTTGTGCAATCCAACATCCGTGCTACAGGCATAAATCCAGTCCAGGACTCGATGGAAATCCATCAAGACTCCCCATATTTGTAGAATTGCTCAAAAGAGATTTCAATTAAATTCGTACCTGTATTGAACGATAATACGATATTAATTAATGCCCTAAATTGTTTCGAATGAAAATTTATTACAAACCCAATTTAGTCTAACACTGTGTAATTTTTATAATTATTGAAAGTTGAAAAATCTCGAAGGCCATTCTTCATTTATGAATCATGTGATTTCCTCAAAAAGTCGTACAAGTTTTGTAATTCGCCCTTCACAGATTAAAATTGTGTGTGTTTTTGTTATTTCGTTCTGTAATTATCGTGGGGAAGAAATGGAACAAATAAAAGTCTTCAAAGAGGTGTGTAGGTAATAGAGAGTGGGGTTGTCCACTTTTTTCTCTATTTCCTAAACTAGTTCTTTGGGTAAAAGAGCGACTCCTTCCACTTTGAATCGCCGTTCTTAACTATATAAACTCGAGCAATTTCCACAAATTCAAACACAAACCACGCGACTTAAAGAAACCACCATGAAATTCTTGGTAAGACTCCTTGTTTTGATTGATCAATCTCAAGTTTTAATTCTTTCTTTTTTGTGTATAGATTGTTGTTTTGGCTACTGTGGCTGCCGTCTCTGCCGGCGACAAGAAGGACAAACGCGGCATCCTCGATGTCGGCTTAGGCTACAGCAGTCTAGGCAGCTACGGTCATGGTGCTGATTTAGCCTTATCAGCCGCACCAGCAATCGGCCTCCATTCAGCCCCATTAATCTCAGCACCTTTAGTCAAATCCTATTCAGCACCAATCCTACCTGCCCCTACTGTTTTGAAATCGTACAGTGCACCACTTTTGAAATCTTACGCTGCAGCCCCTGTAATTTCAGCACCAATTTACAAATCATACGCTGCTGCTCCAATAATTTCAGCACCTTTGGTGAAATCTTATGCTGCAGCTCCAGTAATTTCAGCAGCTCCAATTTACAAATCATATGCTGCCCCAGCTGTCATTTCAGCACCAGTAATCAGTAAAGCAATCTCAGCAGCTCCATTGAGTTACGGTTATGGACACGATTTAGTCTTGGATGGTGGTCACGGTTTGGGTTTGTCCAGTTATGGATTGTCTGGTTATGGACATGGCTATGGACTTGGTTTAGGACAAGGTTTAAGTTATGGACATGGTTTAAGTTATGGACATGGTTTAGGTTATGGAAATGGTTTAGGTTATGGACATGGTTTAGGCTATGCTGCCTTAGGTTCTGCTAAATATTTACATTAAACATTATATGTGATACGTTCTATTTTCTTGTCAAAAGAGAATAAAATTGTATTTTTTTTGTATATAATTATAAATTAAATATACAATTTCTACTACTAGACGTTTTATTATTAACAAAAATTTAAACGGCAGTGTTATCTATAGTTGAATCGTTACTAAAATAGGCAGTATTAGTGTAGTTTTGTTGTTGGTGATTATTGTAAGCGATCTCGATCACACCCGATTTGACGGTATTATACTCACTGACCTCTTCATAAAAATTGTAAATACAAAATTGACAATACCATAAAAACACTAATAACAAATACAACAACACAATTATAATTCAACAATAAACAATCGCTAATAACTCACCGGATAAGAAGAATATCAAAAAAAATACTTTATATTCAAACATATTTATCCCTGTATAAATCGTCACGATGAACAAATTAATGAATCCTAATAATAAATACAGTAAAACATACTTCTCATTTCCCTAATTTAAAGGAGAAACAATAGTTAGAAGAATTAGACAAAAAAAAACTGGTTAATTGAGTGAAATTTTACTGAAATTATTACAATAGATTTCACCTGAACGATACCCAAAATCAAGACGATTCCACTGAAAATCGTCTCTAGGCCCAAAAGTATACAAACAATAGAAAATGTAGTTGCATTTTGGTCTTTTGCATAATATAAACTCGTACTACCACCGATCACTTCGATACTACCACCCATCTAGGAAGGATTTCTCAAAAATTGTTTAATTATAAAGAGAAAGAAATAACAACTTACAAGACTAATAAAAGCCATAATAATTGCGCCAGTTTTTAGACTAAAACAACAGCAAAAGTGTTTAGTCATATTCACTTTTCTTTTCTCTGTTTTTGTCTTTTTATAATTATTATTTTTAATTAATTTAGATTTAAACTAATTATTGCTGTGTATGATAGCACAATAGTGACGGTCTGGTTGGTGGAACAAGAATTGGCTACAGTGAACTAAAATACAAAAAAGACGCCAGACGTCTTGGCGCTATTCCTGTCCTATATCTATCTAGTCTTCTTTTTTTGGCGTCCAATTTTCATCTCTCTTTCGCTTCAGTTTTCGACACAAAATTATCGATCAAAACTCACATCTAATTATTCCCCAAATATACATGTGTCATATTATTGTAAATTATTTTTAATCCCATGCCGGTTCTAATTAGAAAATTTTGACTATTTCAATTATTCGAAAACAGCGCTGACAACCTATTAACATCAAAATTACTATCTTCTCGACATTATTTCTTCCTATAATAAACGATAATTTTAAAATAAAACTATAAACGCATTAAAATAATGAGTAAAGCATCGAATTATTTGTTTATAAACGTTGAATTTTCAAAAAGGCGCCATTTCAGCAATACCAACCTATTNACCAGGAAGTTACTAGATAATTTTAGTGACACCAACAAACCAACTAAAAATAACCAAATTATTCGTTTTTCAGAAGCTAAAAGTGAGGTTATGTTCAAACTCATTCCTAAAATAAAGGTATTTATTAGATTATAAACAAACTTGAAGTCAATTTCTAGAAATATTCGATTATTTTAAAATTTTAGTGATTGGACGATTCAAAAATGTCTTCAATTTTTATAAATCGATTAAAACCAGCGATTTTGAGGTTATATCGCCCACACCGCAATCCAATAAGAACCTTCTTATCACCGGCTTACTACTGTAACGAATCGTGGGAGAATCGTTTAAATAGTCCAATTTTACAGAAAATCAATCTGGATACGTTATATTTTGAATTGGACCAACGTTATCAGAAGACACGCCAATTGAGCGCTGTTGATGTTGATATCTTTGCGAACAGTGCAACTAATGATGTTTTCGTTGATGAATTATTAGATTTGGTACATAAATTACGTTTAACTTCACAAACCGGACAAGCACTGGATTCAATGACGCATGCTATTATACGATTTCTCTTACAACATGGAAAAATTGAGGAGTTATTGTTGGCATTGGATGATCGTTTAAATTACGGTCTATTCTTAGACGATTATACGGCAAATCTATTATTGGATTATTTCTGGAAACACAAGAATTTCGTTGGTGGTGCTTTAGTAGCAGGACAAATAATGTTACAGGAAGATTTCAAACATCCAATCACTATTGCTTTATCGTTGTTGCATTGTTACAATTATTTGTTAACTCCAGGCGAATGGGTACAGGCGAAATTACCGGAGGAACCGGAAGAGGAAGTGAAAATCCGCGTGAGATATCTACGGAATCCCTACAATGACGATCATTTCGATTTGCGAGAACCGCAACGAATTGTTGGCAAAACTCTAGCTTTAGCGACACAAAATCGTCAAGATTCTCTGCATAAATCGCTGAATTTATTAGGTTGGGCTTTATTTGGTGATAATGAAGCATTACAAAATACAATCAAAGATTGTATTGCTAATAATATCCAATTATATAAAGAAATTATCGATTTAATTCCCGAAGATAAAAGAGATGAAAATTTACAAAATTTAACCAAACTTTCCGGTAATATTTCCGAATTATTATCACAACAAGTACATGAGGCTGTACAGAAATATTCACAAGAAGATATCGACAAACAATTGAAAATATTTAAAGAATGGGAACAGAAACGAATTGGCGCTTTAGATGAACAGAAACGCCAATTGCAAATCGCCAAACGTTTGAATGAAATCGAAGATATTAAAAAATCATTAAAGCATAAAGAACAGAAATTGTGGTTCTTTGAAAATGAAGAGAATATCGAATTGGAAATTGAAGAGAAACAACAATTAGTTCAAGAGAAAAAAATTAAAACAATTAAAGATGATAGTGAGTACATACCACCGGAAATAACAGCCCAACGACAAAATTAATAAATTCTAATAATAATAATAAATTATTTCTTTAAAATCGTATCAATTTCACGGCGTATTTCATCAAGATCACGCTCAACCTTCTCCAATTTCACTTTAGTATCCTTCAATGTTTCAAAATCGATTTGATCTTGGAGATTTCTTGATTCCCGTTCAACGGCACCCAAATCTGTGATGGCTTTAATGATGGATCCGTATTCATCGTGTAATTGTACCAATAATTTGTACGCCCGGCGTGCTGTCTCATCCTGTTTAGCATCCTACAAAACAATCAATTTATTATTAAATTAAATATGGAAAGAAATAGAACTAACTCGAAAAATTATCTCGTCGGATAAGGTGAACGAACGATCGACTTGTCCGGTTAAAGTATTGATTTCTTTTTGGACATTGCGTGTATCTTTTAATATCTTCTCAATTTCGTTATCTTGTTTTTTAATATTGCCAATAATTTCAAGAATACGTCTTGTGTAATTCGAACGGTTCTGTTTCTTGTTGATCAACTCCAATTGGCGCCGTAATTGCTCTTCTAACGCAGTCTTCTCTTTTAAATCGTTGACTAAAATCGAGTGAGTCTCTCCGAGTTTCTTCAATTTGGTTTGTTCGTGTTGCGATTTCAAATCGTTATCCAACAAGCTACTTTGCAGGGATTTATATTCGTTTAAAAGTGGCGTTTGTATTTCGTTCCATTGATTTGCCAAATGTATTAATTTATTATTGTTGTTCTCTATTAGATTCCTTAATTTCGTTAAATTCTCTTCTTTGTGGAGTATTGAGAGGGTTTTCGTTTTCAAATCGATTTTCGTTCGGGTGTCTTTCAATACTTTCTCTTCATCACCTTTCATTTTATTCATCTGTGACAATTTTATTTCATTGTCGCGTAATATTTCCTTCAATTGCAACAATTCGGTTTGTTTCGTTTTAAAATCATCGATTAATCTTTCTAGAGTATTATCGTTATTTTCGACGATTTCCATACGATTTTCTGGAGGATTTTCAATCTGTATCTGGTTGATTATTTGCGAATTATCGAAATCTACACTTTCTTTAAGCGGCTCGTTAACAAACTGTTGTTGTGTTGTTATCACAAAATCATTGAACAACAACGAAGGTATCAACTCGTCACGTTGACACTGTTTCGTTACTTCTGGAATATTACGATTCCAGTATTGTTTGAAATATTCGTTTGTATCTTGTTGAATGTTTGGTATTTTCAATTTCTTCGCCTTAACTCCGATCGAATCACCGAAATTGTGCACCAAATACGTTGATTTATCAACTTTACGACAACCTCTATTTAGAACACTTGCCGGTAGCCAGAATTGTTGGAAAGATTGTTGAATTTTCTGTTGGATTTCCTTACATAATTGCGGTACGTAACCCGTCTCCTCGATTTGTATAATTTTGTGATTTGTGTCGCGCGGTAAACGTTCGATTAGAAACATTAAAACACGCCGTATTTCGGTCTCATTCGAATATAGAATTGTCTGATAGCCGATATCATCACGAAAGCCCAAATTTTGGATTTGCTCAGAAATTGTGCGGGCAATTTTCAATTTTAATGCCATCGATGGTGGGAACTTTTTCGGCAATTTTATGTCCTTCAATATCGTTTCGATACACGTTGAGATTGATGTTAGCGTTAGATCTGGATCGAACTGTTTCAGACTTGTTATATTCTCATCAATATCACTGAAAAGAATCAATTTATTACGAAAATGTAACCAATTACTTCCAGTATAAATAGATACCAATGAAGATTTCGTAATGAATCAATAATAATCGTATCAATTTCTTCCATTGTTACCGTTACTTATCAACTAGACCAAAATTGTTTCGACAAGAGCATAATTGAGGTTATGATGATTTATAAAACAATGCAATGGAGCGAATTTTTAATCAAATACAGGAATATTCTCATTATTAGATAATATATCTGTTAAATAAACAAATTGGATATTAATTATCAATGTTTCATGCATAAATTTACGTTTTTTGAAATAAATTTTGAATAACGCGGGCTTCTATACGAACAAAATGACCAAATCTTATTGGACATTCTGTATTTTTGATGTTTACGGGCAAGAGTTCAATATGCGTGTCCATAGTAACTAATGCTTACCACACCATACAATAATTTCTTTTTGTTGCCAAGTTAAAACAAGATGGCGCAGTTTCTACCAGTTTTTTGTAAATTTTTACATCGTTGGTACATAAAATTGCAAGAGTAATTTCAATTTGGATTTATTATTGAATTTAAAATGTTTCTGATATTTTTCTTAATTAATTTGAGCGGATTTAATTAACAGAAATTGACATGTTGGCAATCAGGTAGTGACTTACATCTGTAAAATGTGTGTTATGTGTGTGCTATTTTATATTGGTTTGTATATCTACATATAGGATGATTCAAAAGAAGCGCATAATGCAAATAA
>JACDRP010000950.1:0-17088 GCA_013841185.1 Hycleus phaleratus | reverse complement strand
TATAAGCTCTAATGGCAACTGTAGAGCAATTTAATTTATAGAAGAATCCTTGGGGATGATTTTCGCCAAATTTGCGCCCCGTAGCTCATCTGGAAGTTGGTTAAAAAACGCTCGTTTCTAACAATGTCGCAATTTTTAAAAGTGACACACGTAAAATGGCCCAGACCGGCTCAAGGGTGTTCTCAACTTATATTTTTCCATTTTTCTCCATTGTATTTGAAAATAAATACAAAATACTACTACTAATTCCAGAATAAAATGGAGAAAAGCTTAAAAAATCAGTGTTAGAAGCATCTTTAAGTACTTTTTGAAAATTGCGCGATGAGCTACGAAACCCAAATTTTGCTAAAATGATCTCTCGACTCTCCGGCAAATCTTCAAAATATTTTCCAAATTGCTGGATAAAGTCAATCTGAGGTGAAACGCGTGGTATTTTTTGAAAATTTCGGATGCAGTGATGCAGTAAAATAATACAAAATTCTTATTAATTATTGGAATTTTTTAATCAAAAGTGTTTTTTAAAATTTTGGAATCATATGAAATAACTTGTTGGAAAATCTTGTAATTTTAACCAAAGACTTCTCAAAAAGACAATTCTTTATAAAGAAACTTAAAATCTTAAATTAAATGCGGTTTTCTCGATATTTCGATGAAATCCGATAAAAATCGTGTCCAATAGTGAGAAAATTTTGTATAAAGAGTACCATATTTTTGAATTTTAAAGTATCAGTTTGGTAATTTTAGAAAAAACAGGGAAGTTAAAAAAATGAAACTTTGTATTAGAGTCAAAGGTGAAAATTTTGGTTTTTAATCGAAAGTTCTAGCCAAAATTTCGCAATTTGGACCAAAGTGCTAAATTTTTTGAATTTTGTGGTCTAATTAGATAAAGTAGTCAAAATTTTTGGAAATAAGACAGATTTTCTTCTACAAACTTCGCAATTTTCGAGTAAAAGTGCTAGCCTCTCGGAATTTTGAGATCGTTTATAATCAAATAAGGCAACTAAAATAAACCTAAAAAACTATCTTACATTGTGTATTTTATTATTAATAATGATAATATAAGTAGCAGGAGTGTAAACATTGTAGAACTCGATTTGTGCCCCAATAGATGAAAATTGGTGTTAATATTATGGCGAAAATGAGGCTTTTGTAAATATTTACAATAAAATTAATAATAATTCTGCAAGTCTATATAATGGATCAATTCACACGTATACAGACGTGTACATTGTTTATTTATCTGTAAAGTTAATTAATAATGCTGTTTAATTAATTTCGTAGATCAAGAGTACTGGTATGAACAGGCACGGATTGCTCTAAGGAAACGCTTACAATACACAACCGATCGGCGGCCGCATGCAAAAAATGTTATTCTGTTCGTTGGCGATGGAATGGGCGTTGCAACAGCAACAGCGGCACGGATTCTACGTGGACAACGGTTGGGTAAACGCGGTGAAGACCATGAACTAGCCTGGGATACGTTCCCGGCCGTTGCATTAGCTAAGGTATGTTCGATAGAAAAAAATTAAAGCTCTCATCTTCATATCGAGAGTCTTATACTGTTTACTATTTGGAATACGGATCGTGAATCTCAACAATATTCAGATTGTAAGAGGATTATTAAACAACAGTTTCTCTCTTTCTAGCTCGATATAATTCAATTTGTCTGAATTTCAATATAGTTCCACTATTGATTACGATGGTAATTTTCTAATGTTAAGAGGATTTAACTCGATATTCGTTTGACGAGGCTTAATTGAAGCAAAACGATTGAAAAACAGTGGGCAATTTCCAGTTTTCAATAGTCAATTATTTCAAATACCCGAATTATTGAAACAATAAACTAATGTTGAACTAATGCTGTCCAATTTTGGGAAAAAAAGGAATTTATTTTTATTGAAACTGAGGGATTTCGGGCGAGTAATATAAAGAAACACTACTCTATCGAAATGAACACAATTTTTCATCAAGTTCGATAAAGAAATCGTACATATTTGTGTTTGTGATCGTTGAAATTGCCAATATTTTCAAAAGTTACCCTCTATTAGCTTTGAATAATCAAAAGAAGCATCTCCATAACATCATGTTTAGGTAGTTCTCAATTTTCTTTCAACTTATGTCCTTTATAAATTACAAAACGAACACCACAATATCATAAATTTTAACTGCAACAACAACAAGAATTATTGTCTATTTCGTGGAATATTTTCGTCGACAAAACATAAAGTGAATGCATAATTAAATCTACATTTCATTGTCTTTTGATGACTGTTGAAACTACACCAAAATATTGCGCAATATCTTTAAGAATATATCAAATTTACAATAGCAGCATTTTCGCTAATTAACTTCAAAAACAATTCGAATTTTTTTATTAACGTAAAGAAACTGAATCTCTAGTTTTATATTAGTAGATTTGACGACAACTTTAGTTAGTTCAGTTCGAATGTCGACCCATTTATCTTATCACATGCTAAAGATCAACACCCGGCGCATCCACCATTTCTCAACGTTATATACAATCAGGACAAGACGGCGTTTAAAGTTGCTTCAAAATTGTAAAATAATCAAACAATCGAAATTTTCTACGAATCGTCGGCGATCGATCAAAACCGGGTCTAAAGCGATCAGAAAAAGGTTCATTTTTCTTTTGCGAACAAACGAGGGTGAGAAAACGCTACAGAAGAATACCGCAGGGTGATTTTGATGAGAATAGTCCGTATTTATGTCAGGTAGTGATTCCGCAGACTAGTTTTCGATTCTATTGGCGTCCGACCTCGATTTTATTCAAACCGACCCCTTGGTGGGCTCGAGATGGACGTTCCCACTATGCGTATATTCGATGAGGAAATGGGTTCGTTTGTACGCTAGTAGATTTGACAACTAGTTCTCCATTTGCATCTACAGGGATGCTGAACTAAAAGCATATACAGCGTAGTTTGTAGTCGAGATCGAGTGGATAACATTGAAATGCCAAATCCTTCGCCTCCTGTGTTAAACATTGTTTATTAACACCAATTAAACTAATGCTGCTCAACACTAAAATGCAAGATCCTTCGCCTCCCTATCTCGGTTATTATAAATGTTAAAATACTTGAAAATATTAACACCCTTGTATATTTAATGCAACGCTTTTTCTGTTTTATTGCAACGCTGTTTTGAAATGAAGAGAGCTTAAAATTTTAATCCCTCTCCCAGCTGGAGCGTATTCGCATTTAATATTGTCGGAGTATTTAAAATGGGGTAAATTCTAATGAATTTGATTTGTTGCAGACGTACAATATGGATGCACAAATTGGTGAATCGTCAGCTTGTGCAACGGCCCTAATGTGTGGCGTTAAAACTAACTTCGAAACGGTCGGTTTGGACGCCCGTGGTCGTTTCGAGAATTGCTTCTCCAGTTTTTCATCGCGTGTCTCATCATTAATCGATTGGGCACAAGAATCAGGTATAAATTGAAATTATCGTTACAACTAACGAACACCTACTGTCTTGTTGTTAGAATTAAATTAAAAGTTTATTGAAAGACTAATCACAAGTCTGATCGGTGTGAATTCGATGGATCAGCAGAAATGTTTGTTATCGATTTTAACTCGACTAATTGTCGAAAAATTGCAAAAATTACGGTTTATATTATTAAAAATTTGATCGTTTTTGTTTATTAATTCAATCGGCGTGCAATACAAACGAAATCTCATTGGAATTGTGACAGAAATCACAAATAAGCCTCACCCTATTCTTCGGGGTGTTTTTTTTTAGAATTTCTCTTGATTAATTTGCACAACGTAAAAAATATCAATTTGTGCATTCCATGATAACTAAAATTTATACCACCGTCTATCTCTACGTTACTATTATTATAACATGAAATAATCTAACGCTGGTTGTTATCATCACCTTAATCAACTGTGCTTTTACCACTGGAGAGTAAATGAGAATTGTGTGGTTAATTCTTTAGGCTTTCGCCCAATATTAGAGTGTAACATTAACGTAATGACGGTCCACGTATCAAAATTAACAGTTTTTTTGCTCTCTGCTCCTCGTCGTTGTCTTTATCGTAAAATTTGGTAGATATAATAGACGAGTTGTGGTGTTCACGAATCTACCATCTGGTAGATAACGATCGAACATTAGTTGGGGCTGCTCTATTTGAATTCAGATTTATGCTGGCCATTCGGTTTTTTCGTTGTCGATTATCTATTAAGTCCCAGCTCTAGTAGAAGATTTACACAATTATTATACAGAGTCGTTCAGCTATAGTTAAAAATAAGTCCAAATAGTCGAAGATTAGCAGGACGGCCTCCAGAGAACGTTTTGATAAAATTTGGGCTGCGCAGCTCATCGGGTAGTCGGCTCGTAAAATATAAATTCTAAAGATTCAGGGAGGCTTCTATTTGAGAATTTTTGATTTGTTTTGCGTCTCTAGATTTCGAAAAAATTCAAATATTCTCGAAAATTAAATAGTAACTAGTCATTCGCCTCCCTATTTGCTATAAAATAGTATTTTTATAAGATTGGTGCCTGTGTTACCGGATTTGTTTGTTAAAAAAACGCTTATCACTCAATAAAATACAACCCTGACTGATAATAGATAAAGTTACACATTGCAAGATTGTTTTTCTTTAAATAAATAAATATTGAATAGTTTCAATAGTCTACGCCAATGATTTTCAAACTTTCTTGCAAGTGTCGGTCCGGAAGTTTCTTCAATGTTAATAGTCTTAATAAAGGAAACAGATCTTATGTGTCTTGGGTAAGAAATTATTCTTTCTATAGCCATAAAATGCCTCTTCAGGGCAATAGGGACTCCCGAATCGACTGTTGAGAAACATTGGTTTCGAAATTGATACTAAACTAATGAGAACAGACAGAGAGAGGGAGGCGAAGGATTAAAAAGTTTCTTGTTCATTGATTAGACTACTGTCAATAACATAGGGAGGCGAAGGATTGGTCATAGTCGCTTTATGCGTGTGGTTGGTTGATAAAAATAATGACCGATGAGCTACGCGGTCCAACTTTTATTATAATAGTCATAAATATGTTCGAAATATTCATCGATTTGCTCTTCAACGTGGTATACAGAATCGAAAAAGAATAGTCGAATTTGAATTGAATATGTATGAATTTGAGGTCGTCATGTTGGATACTAGAGGCTAAAAAAACACAGCCTAGATTATTGGATTATGGTAACAAGCACGTCTATTGAATCCGGATCATATTCAAATTGCCATCAACATTAGAACGTTTACGGATTAAATTACGTACAAAACTATAGAAGGGAAGATTATAAAAATTTCTAAATTTGTTTAATACTTCAACAAAATTGATAATTTTTCAATTAATTCGAAAATTACAACAACTAAAACTTGTAGTTTTATGATAAGCTATTGTATTCTGAGTTTCTGTGAAGTTTCTTGGAAAATTTTCGAACAATAGTTAGAAAACTAGTAGGACTAGAATAGGGTTGTCTATTCTATTATCAATCGAATTGAACAACATTGATTTTGTGGAATGTTCGGTGCTATTATAGCTCTTTATAGATATTTGCCTTTAGAATAGTTAAATGCCTTTGAGGCACTTTAATGGAGTAGTAGATACTATCCGAAACAAAATTCAACACTATTTAGACGTTGTCTAGTTCGATCCTTTCGTTTCTACTATCGCTTTTAAGTATGTAATCGAAATTCGAACAATATAACAGTAGTTGGGGGATTTATTGGTGGTGCGCATTCACCATTTTATATCTCCCCCACACACACAAATTCCCCCTGAGTGGCTTCATTATAAATTATAATTTATAAAATTTCGTAACAAACAGAATTCGAAAATACATTGAAACCACTGAAAGCTTTTAAATATTTATACAAGATTTGATCAAAGACGGATTACTAAATTGTTTCAAATTATATAGACTTGCAAATCTCCAAATTCCTTGTAGAAAACTAAAAGGATTATTAATTAGTTCATTGTTGAGAAACGGCTTTAACAAAAATATTGATTTCCTGTTAAAACCAGCGATTTTCCACATATACAGGGTGTCTTAACTAGTGGTGGGCTTAGTTGCGATTCTTACATAGCAATGCTACTGCTATTTTTGATTTAATATAGGCAACCAATTATTAGTGGGTGTAACACATTAATAAGTATGCATACTAATAGTTGGTTGCCTATATTTCATCAAATGTAGCAGTAGCACTGCTATCGGTCCTATTTCTTTATCATAATACTAGATTCTGTGATTAAATCTAAGATACATTAGTAATATAATTTGAGCTGTCATATTTACAGTTTTTCAGATATTTTGAGGTCTTGTAATTTAAAGTTTCGTAGTGTTTCAATAAAAAAATTCATATCCTTGAAAATATAGCAACTGGTGGGTCGAAATTTAGAATCTAAATAGCCTAAAAGTACAACTTTCTAAAAAGTTTCATGCTTTTTCAATATCTTACAGTATTTGGTTGCAATTAATTGTTCTTTCAGGTAATTTTAAATGAATTTTTAATTCTTCTCATTATTAAACTGTAATAAAACTCCATTGTTAATTTTTCAGCTGAAATATTCAAACAATTAATCAAAAAATAAGCCTAGAAAAATGAGAACTATCATAAATGTCCGTGATATTGAATATTTTACAAACTTTTTCAGCAATTTCAGCAAATTTAACCTGACAAAACATTGATTTAATTAATTATCGATTTTCTCGATTTTTTTAAAGAGAAAATTACAATTAATTAATTATTTTGATATTAATTGTGATAATTGAATTGAGAATTGTTTAAATTAATTCGTTTGTTCTACAAACGAATTAATTTAGCATAGATGACTAGATGTACAACTTCTTGGTGCTCTTTTTAAAATACGCTAAATATTACAGTTTCATGATTGGCTGAAAGAACAAAGCTATTTCAGTTAAACGAAATAATACAAAATTCAATAGAAAGTAAATTATTTGTGCTAATTGAATTCGAAATTTCAACCCTTTATAAACTGTAGTTTCAAAGATATGAATTTTTTAAACAAACACTACACTACACTACTACTATACTATACTTACACTACTACTACACTACACTACAACAATACACTAATTTGAAATTTCTGAAAAAACTGAAAGAATTAGCATCCCTTTATGACGTAAACCATCCAGTGTTGGTAATTTTTAGTTTTCAGATACCTTATTATATTTTAAGGGATGTATTTTTATTATTTTTGCTCTTACTGAAGTTTAGGGGGAAAAGTGGGGCTGCAATCAGTTTTTCCAAATATCTCTGTAACGATTTTAAATTTTTCAGTGATTCAAAAACTAAATGTTTGTAATTTTCTTGAAGATTTTTCTGTTTCTAAAATAATCACCCGATAGATTTTAGGGGCGACCAAGTGTCAACTATAGTCGTGTGTTAGAACACACCCTGTAGAATAATTCGTTTAAATTTGATTTGATTTTGGATGAAATTTGTGTTGACAGGCAAATCAACAGGGATCGTCACAAATACAAGGATAACACACGCCACCCCAGCCGCCCTTTACGGCCATTCGCCATCCCGTTATTGGGAGGATGACTCCAAAGTACCACCAGCTTCGAGGAAATCTTGCAAGGATCTGGCACGACAATTAATTGAAAACGATCCAGGCCGTAATATTAACGTGAGTTAATTCTATTATTGATTTTAACAAATATTAATTAGTGGTGGTGGTGTTGAGCAAAGGGGTAGCAATCATCAATCAAAACTTCCAACCACCCCAACCCTGCTCGACTAAGACAACTATCGAATAAAACAATTTTCCTTGTCGATTTGTATTTGTGTGCGCCTGTACGTGTATGATTTAGGGGATTTAGTGTGGTGGAGTTTGGTGTGAATTGGGGCAAAATGATGATATCGTATCAATCAATTCTGGTGTCAAATTCGAGTTGAATAAATCACGACATGGAAGAGGAAAAAAGTTTACTTTCAATATACTATAAGGGTGAAATCAATTTGAATTTTCCGTGTGATGAAAGTTTGTAATATCAATGTCGAACTGTATAATTAGTCAGCGTATATAAAAATGGAAATTTTAATTTGAAAGTAAAATTGCGTTTTTCCGACGTCTAAACGAATATTTTCCAGATTTTGTACATTTACCGGGTGAAATAACGAAAAAATACGGAAATGGAGACAGAATTGCTTCACCTACGTTGAGAAAATTGCCACTGTTCATTTTATTTTTTCTCTACCAATTCAAATCAGAACAGAATTTGAAAGAGCCCTTCAAGGGTGGGTTTTATTTTTTCAAATTCGCATACAATTTTGAGTTACAGAAAGAAATATTAGTTTTTGTATGTTTCTACAATTTTTTATATTTCTCTCCATAATTTGCTCAATATTGCTAATTTTGCAATAAAATTCACACTGTATATAGCAAATTAAAAGCGCTTTCCAAATCTCTAAGAAATTTCCTGATCGCATTGCGAGTTTTCCGGGAAAATCGATGAAAATTAGGAATTTCCATCCAATTTACCCTCAGATTGAGCCGCAACATTCCCAATTAAAACGATAAGCTACGAAGCTCTAAATTTACCAAAATTTCCCTAAAGTCTACCGTATAAATCTCTAAAATATTTCGATATGAAACTCCCAGCTTCGTCTGTATTTCATCGGCTAAATTGAGAGGAAAATCACAGGAACAAGACCTGTTTTTGATGTGTTATTAGATAACAATAGAACTGGGAAAAAAATCATCGCTATTCTCCCAATATTCCCCAATAACTATTCCAGTTGATTAATTAAAATTGTTGAAATTGTATCAACCCCTATTTCGAGTAGGACAATTACGAATTGTTGTAATTCTCGTATCAATTATATAATCTCAACAGTAGTCTAGATAGATTATCGATTCTCATCTGTATTGTAGGATTTGAATGAATATCTTCAGTAATATGGTGAAATGTGACCGTAGGCTAAGAGATTAAATAAACCCCCCAATCTATCTCGTCTTGTTCGTTGCTTTATTCTAGCCTGGCACAAGTTGGGATCGTTTAGGCTCTCATTAAGATTCCTTCCTTTTCCTCCCCCAAATTTTATGTGTGTGTGTGTGTATCAAGTGTTGATTTTCGGTTAGTTATACACACGAAAAGGTTCCCCCATATGTTTAAAACTCGCTAGACTTGTGTATATAATTAGAGGGAAGTTGTGTAGTGTTCGTTTTGGCCTGATTTTAATATTGTCCCTCGACAAATCAATTGGGATCTTGACCGTTGATTATAACGGAAAAAAACTGAAACTAGTTTGGGAATTTTATTGTAGAAATTTAGATGCAATTTCAGATAAGTTTTCAGTTTCAGTTACAATTAACTATTTCAATTCTAATCCTGTTAGAACAACAAAGTAAAAACTACAAATGTATTTGTTTGTAGGGAAAACAGATAAACTCCTAAAATAAAACGATGGTAGTTTAGAAATAGACGAAATTTATTTGAACCAAATGCACGATTTTAGATTTATTTGCATACAAGACTGGCAATATAACTAGAATCACGATATCGTTAGAAATTGTGAAGATTTAACGAAATATATACAGAACAGGCGGTTGAAACCAAAACACTAGAAGTTGGAGGCGTTCAAATCAAAATTTATGCTTTCGCTTGATTTGCCTGACGTGTATTTCAATTTCTAGAACAATCAATTATAGATATACAGTACGGGCATTCGAATTAGAAACTTCAAAACGAGTTGACTTTTGTTAATTTTGGTTTTTGGTCGGGTTGCCGCCGCTGTATTTATAACGAGTTACCTATAGAGTGAATTTTCTAAATTAGTCGTAAATACCGTTGGCACGTTCAAATACCGTTTTATCCCTTTCGACTCTATTTTTAAATAATTTCCAAGAGAGATTACAGTCTATTTGAAACGATTAAATGAATTAATTCGAATTTAAACACAAATTCTAGGTATTTCAAACAAAATAAATTCAACCGAATTCGAATTCATCAAAAACTTCGTTAACTAATTTCTACTATCATATCTACCAATTTATACAATTAGTGCAATTATAGATAGAAATAATCAATTGTAATGTTAAATTAATTTCAATAAGATTACAGAGCACGTACAAATAGAGATTTCTATAATAGAATTATATAAATTTCTGCCCTATAAATTCCAAATAGTAGTCTATAAATTGACTAACATATTTGTGATTACATCGGAAATATGAAAGATTGTGTTGGAAATCATGGAGATTCAATTTATTTAAGTTTTTCGAGGGGTAGATTAAATGAAAAACAACCATATTAGAATAATAGGGGTGGAATTTTGGAATAAAATAAATTATAATACACGGATTTAAAAGGTATATGAATGGAAATTTATACGGACTTTTAGATTGTTTTCATCTAGGTGACAATGATAGATTTTTTTTAGATTAGCGATAACGAATTGTAATCACCCTTTAGAGGCAGATTATCAGGGGGTAATTTCGTTGTGGATGAGTTGGGGTTAATAAAAAAATGTATTAAACGATAAATTTTGGAAAAACTACCCGAATTAAGGAGTCTTTTAGGAAATAGATTGAAGACTCTTATACGCCCTGATAAGCACCCTTATCTTGTTAGAATTTGATCAGATAACAAGTCATTATTTTAGAAAATTTCCAACAAACTCAATGAATTCAATAGAAATTTTATACAAAAAAAAACCGAAAATGATAGCTTTCCAATCTGATAAACCCAATTTTAAATCAAATTAGAAGGGAAGTACTGATTTAAAATTGATATAAAGCTACCGTTACACCAAAGGGAAACAATCGTATTGTATTCGCGATGTCTCATTGATTGTATCGAGTTTTATTAAAAATTTTCAAAGCGAGAAACAATTTTGAAAGCAAAATTGGGAATAAATCGAAATTGACTAAAATTCGAGGTAAACTTTATTTTTATTTTTCCAAAATTTTAAAGGCGCTATAGGCTCAATTTTTCGGGAAACTCATGCAGATTTGGAAAGCCCCTTCAATTTGCTACCAAATCGTTGCAGAATTCACAATGTGGGGGAAAATATCGAAAATTGTAAGAATTACGATAGAAAAACATGCACCTAGATTTCCGTCAATAACTCAAAAATACATGGAAATTTTCTTAAACCGAAAATATAGTTAGAAGCATCTTGAAATGCTCTTTCTAGTGCCGTTTGAGCCATTCAAATTTATTAAAAAACCACTGAGAAATAGGGGATCGAATATCGGGGATTTTCAAAAAGATTTTGAGCTTGAATTGGAACAAAACTGTACGTTCAAAAATTTCCAAAAAATTACCATCTCTCAATATTAGTCTAGGCGCTATTTGTGCCAAATTTAGACAAAATCTGGTTTGTAGTTTTTTGAAAAAAACTAAAATTTCACTATAACATTGAAATCAGTGTTGACGTGAGTCTCTTTGCTTCAATTTAAATGTGCAGTTTTTACAAAAAAAAGGCGAATTTCAATTTCAACCCCCTAATTCCATCCACCTCTATTCGTTTATTGTTTGGTACAAGTGCAAGTTGTAAATAAACCTGAACTTTCCACAAGAAAAGATAAATCGTGGCTGTTAAGAGAACACATCCTAGTCTGAAAATCTATTCTTGTGTAGATTTCGAGGAAACATTCTTATTTATATTGGCCGGAATTTTCGTATAGAAATGGAACAATAGAAAAGTAAGCGGTTTGGCTAGTGCTACCAACAATATAACAACAACAAATTACCATATCATTATTAAAAGGCCTATAAAATTGGTACAATTGCTACAATTGTAATAAGATTATCGCGCATATACATTAATTGTATTGTGGTGGTTAATTTTATTGGATTGTCAACGTGGATGTTTTGCATATTAAATGATTTACGGTAGAACATTCGAATTCGAATCAAGATAATTATTGTTAATGTTATATATTCCTGATATAATTTATATCGAATTACGAACAATTCTTCTGTCTATTTAGATTTTAATACAAACACATAAATCACACATGATTTTCGATGATTTATCAGATTATCAGTGAAAACGAAAAATTATCAATATATTGGATAACAAATAAACTTGTCGATTATTAGTAAATATGTTAATTAGAGTCTCTAACTGTCTCTATATCTTATTGGAGACAAATCTCTAGAGATATGAGCAAGAGATCTAAACAAGAGGATCTATCGGTGAAAACTGTCGAATTTGTGGTTGTGAATACAAATCAGTATAAAATTTATATAGAATACAAAAGGGCGATTTAATCGTTATACAGGGCGTCCAAGTTGAGAGTACACAGTTGTCGCTCAAAATCATGTCTTAGTCGTATGTCTATTGTTTTAACGGAACTTGCCCAAGACGAACAACACTATTTTACCTTGGCTGTGTCTAGATTTAAAAGTGTCTTAGATTACCCCATACTTAACTACTATTGACATTTGATAATGTGTCCTAGCTTTATACAAAGACTTGGAAAATGCACAAATGTCAAATTTAGTAAAATTTGAACCAATCAAGGCACAGCCAACTATACGTTGTACACCCTGTAGATTAACTTTAATAGAATACCAATATTTGTCATGTAAAATTGGTAATTTTCCGCTAATATATTAATTGGGAAGAATTATTATCTGCACAAATGTTCAATAAATATGAGTTATATTTTAAATTATCGTAAATTAATTTGGAATTATTGAAATTTATTGGGAAATATAGTTGGTATATTTGAAATGTACAGAGAACTTCAATTAGTCGACTGAAATATTCCGGTTGGAGGCCTTATTTGTTGATTATTTGAACAGTACTCAATCGGACGTATGGAGAACATGCTTAACTTTTCTATCGGCCGTGTAAACATCAGACAAGATTTGAGTGGATCAAATAGACGAGAGGAACATAAATTACATCGATCATTGGAGAACGAATCGAATTTTGTCTAGTCTCGTATTACGAATGAAATTTTAGTTTTTTTAATCAATTTTTGTTTAGGTTTTATTGGGCGGTGGTCGTCGACACTGGTTGCCGAAAGTCGCCCACGATCCAGAACAAACGAAAGAAGAGGGCCGGCGCCTTGACGGCCGTAATCTCATCGACGACTGGGCGAGAGATAAGAAGAAACGCAGCCTTAAAGCTGAATATGTCTGGAATAAGGGGCAACTTGATAAAATTAACCCCAATGAAATTGACTATTTATTAGGTAAGTTCGTTCGGTTATTATTATATTTTCAGGGTGGCAATAAAATTGTGTAATTATACCAGGTGCACATTTGTTTTAATGATTTTAATAGGTGGTTGTTTTTATTTTGTTTTAAACGAAAATAATTGCCAAACGGGAATTTAATGGTGAACATCTGGCGAACTACTCGAAACTCGCCGACAATTGGAAATTTATTGTTATGATCTGAATATTTCCCACATAATCAACGACAAGCCGGCTATAATTCTTTTTTCCCTAATATACAGGGTGAGTTAAGAGAATGGGACAAGTATCCGAACTTTTGAAATTTAGTTTAACCATCTGAACTACCACTAGAAAATTTACAGTTGTTCTTTCAGCGAACTACTTCTATCNACAGATGGTCCATTCAAGGCGATATAGTTTAAAAATAACGAGTAAATTACGAGTACTTTCTAAAATATTCAAAGGAATTATAGACTGGTTTACAGAGAACATTTAAGCAAAATTTGAACCTAGTAGTTTTCTTTGTGTGACTCTAGGATTATTCTAATATTGATTTTTTTTGTTTTTCCGATTGTATTCCAGAAAAAATCTGTTCCAGAATGGAATGAATAAATTCAAAAAAAAAGTCCTCAGGATCTTTGAGCCATTTTCCGTACCTATCGATGTATCTAATTTTTGGAAATTGTAACATTATGCGGCTCATTTCTGAAGATGTTACAATTTCCAAATGAGCTACGAAGCCCGAATTTCGATCAAGTGACTTACAGAGACCCTCATTCAAATTCACACAATTTTTGAATTCTTGAACAAATAATTGTATGTATAAATTTTTGGCAATTGTAGTGGAAAATAATCATATATTTGAAAATAACCCAATATACCCGTCATTTTTGGAAAATTTTAGCCCAGCTCTTCTATTTTCTAAATGACATATTGTATGATTAATCTTTCAAATTGTAAAAACAGCAAATTCTCAACTTTTCTATCAAATTTCTGCAAAATTAACAGGTTTATTGGAAATTTTCTTACAGAATTAAAATGCGGCTCCAATTTGCTGTTGGAATCTGTAATTTCGTTGCAAAATTGTCGAAATTTAAGAAAATACAAAAAATTATAAGCAACAACAACAGAAAGCATACCTTTACATTTTCCTCTATAACTCGATTTTTAATCGAAGATTTCCAAAATAAAAAACGCAATTCAATGCTTCTTGGGGTGCTCTTTCCAACTGTGCTTCAATCATGTGAATCGCTCGAAAATCGATCTTTCTGGCGCCAAATCGAAAACGATTTACTACCGGCCCTTAAGTACTCCAGTCGCTACACCCGAAAAAAATCAATTCAAACTGCCAACAGGCCTCTTCTCCTACTCCCATATGGATTTTGAAGCTGATCGCGATCCAGGCCCGACCGGCGACCCGTCATTGGCCGACATGACCCGTTCGGCTCTATCCATCTTGTTGAGGAATCCCAAAGGATTCTTTCTGTTTGTCGAAGGTGAGCGCTCCTTTTAATTTTCTCAATTCGATTAGTTTTTTTGTTTTGTTCTATTTAAACATGATTAGGCGCAAAAGGGAAGACATATAAACGGAATAAATTCGTACTCATTGCTTATTCATGGAAAAGTTTCCGTTTTATGTTCCGGCCATTTTCATGCCGCTCCTCACACACAAAATACAATAGATTGTTTGTATATGATTTAGTTTGATTGTTGTTTGGGTAAAACGGTCGACTTAACTAGAAACCTGGCACAATGATAGCCAATTTGTTAATATCGTGTGTCTCATCTAAATCT
The DNA here is from genome assembly GCA_013841185.1 of Hycleus phaleratus. Classification (NCBI taxonomy): domain Eukaryota; kingdom Metazoa; phylum Arthropoda; class Insecta; order Coleoptera; family Meloidae; genus Hycleus; species Hycleus phaleratus. The sequence goes on along the minus strand of JACDRP010000950.1, from coordinate 2,139 downwards.
TCCTGATTATTGTAACAATTGTAGGGGAGAATTTAGCTCTGTTATTAGAGGAATATTTAGATGGAACACTCGGTAGAATTACGAATTGTTTTTTACACGTTGCGAATGTATATTTAGGACTTCAAAAGACGTTCATGAATAAAATTCCCACCTGAGCGAATTCATTTCGCCGACAACAAAGTAGATTATTGTAGTTGATAGAAATTCAAAGTCCTGTAAGAAATTTCTAATGCAATTATATAAAGAGACATTGTTGAAAATCCAATTATCTTGATGTAGAATCTATTCAACAATACAAATTGTAATTCTTTATTTTAAAAGGTGGACGTATAGATCATGCCCATCATTACAATAATGCTTATCGCGCCTTAGATGAAACACTAGCAATGGAAACAGCATTATTGGCAGCTTTGGCATTAGTAAATCCAACGGAAACACTAATTGTTGTAACCGCTGATCATTCACATGTGTTAACAATGGGTGGTCAAGCTACACCACGTGGACACCCAATTCTTGGTAAATTAACACTGTTGATTGATACGATAGTGTTTCAATAATGAAATATTCCAGGACCGGATAGTAAAGTTTCCGATGTGGACGGCCAACCGTACACCACAATACTGTATGGAAATGGGCCCGGCTATGCTACTCCGCGTATAATTCCAATGAACACGACGACAGCCACAGAGGATCGAAATCAGGTGCACGGCTCGGCTGTGCCGCGCCAATGGGCAACCCATGGCGGTGAAGATGTGCCGGTTTATGCTCTAGGCCCGTTAGCCACAACACTCTTCACCGGTACATTCGATCAAAGTTATATACCGCACGCGATTGCTTATAGTGCTTGTTTGGGTGAACATCGGTTGCGTTGTCAAGGCTTGGAGAATTATACGGCCCCGCAAATTGGGAATTGTGCGGCACCGGAAGTGTCAAGTGTATCAGCGGCCGGGGCGCCGGTAGTTATCGCCAGTAGTGTAATGGCCGATGATGGGGCACGCAAATCCAATTGTGCAACGTCTAAATCATCAACAATAACAATCCTGTTCGGTTTAATCGGCTATTTAAGCTACTCGGGGACGTAATAGAAGGAATTTAAACGGTTATTTAAACGGTTGTCAGGGTTCTCTATACGTTCGATCGGTAAGTGAGTGATTTGAAAAAAAATTAACCGAATATTTGTGTTTACCGTGGAATCAAACTATAGAGAGAAATATAGTTGTTTGAAACATAAACAGAGACATGTATTTTCTCAATAGTGAAATTTTATAACTTGACGTTATATTGAAAAGATAGGGCAAAAAGAACGAACAACAATACATTGAATAAATTCCGTAATATCGTCTCAATAATGTCAGCTATTTGTTATTAGAATTCCAAAAGATTTTTCTGTTACCAAACTATATCGCCATACAATTTCAATTGAATCTTGTAAATATTTAAATATAATTAAATGAGAAATTGTTGTTAAATCGAATATGTGCACCCTTGACGCATCAATTAAACGAATCGATTCACCACCATCCCTTAAAAATCTACACAATCCCTCTGTTTATTTTTCCGAAATGTACATTGCATTCCTATTAAAATAATTGTATCAAATCGGTGGTTTTATTTATAGAAATTACATGAAAATTCCCAATTTTTTACCCGCAATTCGTGTTAATCCAAGCGCAAATCGGATCGTTGTAGTAAAAATATAAGCTCCCGGCAATAATATGAGACGCCTTCAATATGTATGAGGCATCAAAGAGTCTTGCATAATGTTCCATATTCAATTACGCAGAAGACTCGTGTGCATCTATAGAACTTGGCAATTTATTTGTTCTTACCGTAGGTAAGTAATTCAACAATATTAACAATTAATTTTAGCATACTTTTCGCAATATATCCAATTTCATTTGGCGCTAATCAAATTTTATACGAATTCCTTCGATAATTCAACGGACAGGAATTTTCAAATTGTCACGAAATATCGGAATTTACAGTTTGCAATTGCGGTAGAATTGGTGGATGCGCCGGGTTGGTTTTGAAAAATTTCGGCCTTTGGAAATTACCGATAAATTGTTGCGATATTGGTGTGATTTCTAATTAAAATACAGTTTTTTAAAATACAGCCCGCTTCTCTTGAAGGTGTTCACA
>JACDRP010000949.1:0-16443 GCA_013841185.1 Hycleus phaleratus | reverse complement strand
AAAAAAAAGTCAAATTATATGAACTAAGTTACGACTCTATATTACCAAAAACATGGCCAACTACGAACTGTGTAGTACAACAATGTACTACATAGGCTATGATCTTACTCTTTTATTTTCCAATGAATATGCCAACAAAACAAATGTTGTAGTTTATGAATTAAGCTACGACTCTATTATAACAAAAACATAGCCAACTTTACGGTTAATGTATATTATTGTACTACAACGCTAATTTATCCCATATATCTCCATTAATTCATTGAAAAATACAACAAATACAATCAAGTATGAATCAAGTTACGACTATTAAAACCAAAAACTATATATTCAAATAATAATAATAAAACTTACTTGACTCTCATATTCACATCCATCATTATCGATTTGTTCAACAGCACCAACTTCCAATAATAATTTCATAACTTTCTGATCAGTTGGTAAATAAGCACCAAAATTAACACCAGAAATTTCATTACCATCCAATAAACAATCTTCAACATTACAACCCGACAATATCAACCATAAAACAATCAAAGTATGCATATCTAATATTTTCTCATCCAATTGTTCCTGTTGTTTCTCCTCGCATTGTTGCAATTGTAACTGTTGTTTCTTTGACGATGACACCTTCTTGATTTCAGCATAAATCGGCACTGATGTCGCTGATAATAATGCACTAGCCCCCTCTTGTTGTTGTTGTTGTTGTTGTAATGTAATAGTCTCGAATTTATCACCAATAATTTCATCAATACTAGTCTCAGTTTCAATTAAACTCTGTTCTAAATCTAACAACAAATTCTCCTCTTCTTGTTGTTTTAATTGTTGTTGTTTCAATTGTTGCAATTGGAATTTCTTTATTATCAACGATTTTTCTAACGGTTTCTCCAATAAATATTGTTCCATTCGTGTTAAATGATAAACATAATCGTAGATTTCTTGATTATTTAGAAATTTCGCATGTATTGTATAATACATTGATAATATACAATGGCCTATATTGATATTACATAAATATTTCTGTGTACAATGTTTTATATCCAACAACCATTCGGCGAATGAATGGTGAAATAAACGAATATTACCACTCTTATTGATTATCAATAAACGTCTCAATAGATTGAAACGTTTCTTAAATTCATCCAAATTCAATTTCGGCTGTATTACTTTGATAATATCAAATAATAATAGTTCGTTTAAATTACACTTTATCGCCAGGATAATATTCAATAATGGCTGTACCTTTTGGAATTGTTTCTTCTGGAATAGACGTTGACACAACCATAGATATAAACCGTTCAAAGTGCCCGGTATCTCCTTAATTTCGCGCAATATTATAAAATTATCACTAATCCCATCTAGGACTTTCTCCAAATAGAGGAAACAACCATTCGATTTTATATGCAATTGATTCAACATCTCAGCCGTATCACGACTAATATGTTGTCTTAATGAATTCTCTTGATCTAAACGTGCTAAAATATACTGTTGGACATCGCGTACAACGTGATTTTTACGTAAATCATCTAAACTCAATTTCCGGAAGCCGGTAAACATTTTCGCTATACTTTTCGATTGTTTTCTAGCCGTACAAACCAATAATAACCATTGCGGAAATAGATGATGATGATTCGCTAATAATTCGGCAATTGTACGACTTTGTTGTTGTTGATTACCGTTATTACCACCATTATAACATCGATCCTTCGGTTTAGATCGTGTTAATGTTGAATTCGTATAAATAAACGAATATTCATCGATTGAATCAATTAATATAAATAATGCCGTTTTTGGTGGATCAATTTCTAATAATGGGAATAATAAGGCGCGTTTTAAACAATCATCCGGATTCAATTCGATATTTTTAGCACGTAAAGCAATTTGGATTTCCGGATCCGATTTTAATTTCTCTAAATAGGCATCAGCGATTAATGTACGGGGATTTACCGGTAGATTTACGTTATTTTCGGGTATTGTTGGGGAATTTTTCGTTTCCAATTCGATTTCGTCGCTACAACCCTCGTTTAATTGTTGTTGTTGTTGTAATAGACGTCGTCTTAATTGTCGTTCTTTATGACTCTCAGTTGAATGATTCAATATTTGTGTTACAATAGTACGGATGAATTCATTTAATGATAATGTACGTTCATTGTGGCCGTGTAAAAAATAATAACATAATAAACGACGATTTAATAGACGTTGTTGTCGATTTGTTTGCGGATTATATTGGGTTGGTATACAGATTTCTTGGCATAATGTTGTTTTACCACAACCACTATTGCCTAATAATAATGCACCGCATGTTTTCGATATTGGACGTTGATCTAGACAGTGTAATAATTTTTGAAATACCCATTCACGACAATAGAACTTCTTGCGATCATCTTGATATGGATAATTCATCTTTTATTCTATTATTATTATTATCAAATAATAATCAAATTATTAATAGACCCGGAAATAAGGCCGAACAACGCAAATTTCAAACAATTATTGCCATAATTCACCTGAAATCAACCCATTAATTAGCCACAATACCATAATAATAACAATAATAATAATAATGATAATAACAGCCATATTATTATTATTATTATCGATAATATTAGTTATTTAAAGCTCCAAATACATAACAATCTAGTAGGTGTGTTACTAATTTCTAATTATAAATAATCAATTGTACTTACACTATTTGTAGATTTGTTAGAATTCCAATTTCTATACGAATTCTAATTGTTTTCTTTTTTGTTTAATTTTTGTGATAATTAATAGTTTTATTTATTTGTTTTTCTTTTTTTCTAATTAAAATTATATTCAGTTGAATTTTCTTGGTTATGACAATAATGTCGCCATACTGTCATCTGTCAAATCTAGGGAATTTTCGTTGTTACCAACCGAAAGTCGGCGTCTATTTTCTATTTATTTTCAAATTATTTGATTTAATTTTGTTATTTATTTGGATGATTAGTTGATTTTTAATTATTATCGTATTTAATTTACGTTAATTACCATTTTAATTGGTGTAAATTTGATTATATTGGAATTGGTGAGTTCAGTCTGTTACTAACCGAAAGATGGCGCTCATCTACAATTAATTATAATTAATTTTCGCAGCTTCTATAATTATATACAATTAATTAATTCGATTTTTCCATTAAATTTGTTTGATTACAATAATACTGTCTTTTATTAAACAATAATAAATCTAGTAACTTTAGGTTACTACCAACCGAAAGATGGCGTTCCCTATTTTGTTAAGTGTTGATAAGTCTACCAATTGAAAGATGGCGTCCCACATATTCTTCTTAATTCTATAAATTTTTAATAATTCTAATTATTTTCTTCTTTTTAGAATAATTGTTTTTATTCGAATTTGTCGATTTCCATTTAGTAAAATTGATATTTACACAGATCACTAAATTATTGGTCAATTAATAACGAATTGTTACTACCGGTCAAAAGATGGCGCCTCTTACTCTCTATCATTAATTTTAATTTAATTTATTTAAATAATTCTAGTGAATTATTGCCAAATTATAGGCCTCAAAATCCCCAACTGTCTGTTCGAAATTTCGTATACAGATCCAGGAGTTTCTGATTTTTAATATCAAAGCCTACTGTTAGTATTTAATTTTAATTGTGAAATTATCGATTGTTTATTGCAATTAGCAATAAATAAAGGAATTTTTATTAATAATAAAATTGGAATTTATTCATTTTTGATAAGAGAACTTTTAAATTTTTTCCAACAATTTTAAAACTCTTAATTTTGTGTTATACTTCAAGCAACGAAATACGTTTAAAGTGTACGAAAAACAAAATGAAAATATCGGCCAATTCGATACAATCAATATTTTCATTTTGTCACACATTGATTATTGTAAATTATCACTAATTCTAATTCTAATTGAATTCAATATTATTATTTTCAGATATGTTCAATTGTTTTGATAATACTTGGTATATTCGCGGTAATACATGATAATAAAGGTATTGATAATATGCCAACATTGAAAATTGGTATTTATGCCATTTTTATTGGTTTATTTGCATTCATGATAACGTTTTTTGGTTGTTTCGATGGGTTGGCATTTCTACAACAAAACCGACACGTCACCAATACTGTAATAATAATAATAATAATAATAATAATGATAATAATTAATTACAACAAATTGGCTATGGATTTAAGTACGTAAGTCGATACTTTATACAAACACTACTCTAACCTGACATTTGTATTAACGCTTACGTCAAAATACATAGCCAACTTTGTTGCTATAATAATAAATTATATCGAGTTGGTTATGCGTTTCAAATTTGATTAAATGCATAGCCAACTTTATGATGAAACTCGAAACAGAAGACAATGAAACAGAGCACTCTAATTTTTGTACTTTTAGGGATTTTTCTTCTAATTAACTAAACAGTAACTCCAACATCGAAAATCCCTAAAGTACAAAAATTCGTTTTTTTCCCCAGATGAACTAATCAACGAAATAATTTTTCAGTATACTTCACTATTATCGCTAATATGTTTCCTATTAATAGTTCTAAGTTGTTTAATTTTCTATATAACTGATAACGATAAAGAAGGATTTTATGATTTGATAAAACGTGAGTTATCAATAGTTTTCCAAGAATATAATAATGATCCTGATAAAAAACGAATTATTGATAATATACAAAAACGGGTAAATTTCCAATAATTTATATCATTATTTTTTTTACAACTCTGGCAACGTTGCTATTAGCTTATTACCATAGTAACACAACAACGCCATCTAGAAATGGCCGCCAATTGTCAATTCTTCAAGGTTATATCAACATTGCCGGATTTTTCACTAAATTTAAATAATTTCTAGGTTATTTTAATTTTTTCAATTTTAGTATCAATGTTGTGGTATTGATGGTCCGGATTTTTGGTTAAAAACAACACAATTACCAAGAACATGTTGTGGTAATAATTTTATAAAAAATTGTACAATCCAAATATCAAGTCATATTGGTTGTTATCAACAATTTCAATTGTCATTATTATATTGTTTGAAATCAACTGGTACATTTTCAATTGTTTTCTCGATAATTATAATTATTTGTATTATTACAGCTTGTATAACGAGAAATCTTAATAAGAATCTAATTAAATAAATTATCAATTATTATCTATTATCGTTATTACTATTATTTGTAAACATACTCAAATTCTAGTTGATTCATTGATTAGTAATTTCATGGAATCTATGACGTTATCTATTATCCAAAACAAATGAGTGTTTATTGGTTTATTTAATTGTAAGGTTGGCTGTGATTTTTTTACGTAGGTCGTAGCTTTGTTCATATTGACGTTTGTAGCAATAGAAATTTAGGTTAAAATACGTTAATTTAACCTCCAGTGGGTTGCTATAAAAAATTAGGTTAGAATCGACTTTGTATGGTCTGTGATGGGTTGGAATTTTTATGGTTATGAAAATAATTGTTGAAATTTGATTTATTAATCATTAAAATAATGAGAAATCAAGTATACTTGATTTTAATTGTACCTGAATTGATATTTTATGAGAATTCTCTGTTATCAATAGATCTGTTGAAGTTGTTTTTTTTTCGTTTTTGTTTTTCGGGAAAAGGGCTGGAACAATTGATAAGAACTGATAAGATTAATAATTTAAACAAAGTTTAATGCGACAATCGAAATCAACGATATATTATTCAGTCTATCTACCTGTTAGTTAAGTGACATTGGTGCAATTAAAGTTAAATTTAACAAAACAAAAAAAAATGGGTTGCCTCTCTGGTTTAGCCAAATATATCTTATTTATATTCAATTTAATCATTGTTGTAAGTTAAATTACAAAATATCAATTATTTCGTAGTTGGCCATGATTCGGTTACATCAAGTATCGTAGATTAGTTCATTTGATTTGTGTTTTTAAAGCGTCTGAACTAAGCTGCGACACTATCTGCTATAAGCATAGCCAACTAAACCATGATTATACTTCATCTTGCAGTAGTGTCGTAGATTGATTCATACTTACGAAATTTGATATTTATCATCGCTAATTGCAAGTTGAAATATAACCTAAAATTTGAGAAAATTAATTAATTTTTTTCGAAGGTTTGTGGTATTCTTTTTATCGTTTTCGGTGCAATTGCGATAAGAAATGCCGATAAAGGTATTGATGATTCAACAACACGTGGACCTGGTATTGCTGCAATTGTTCTTGGTGTTATCATCTTTCTCATAGCCTTCTTTGGTTGTTGTGGTGCGATTAAAGAAAACTCCTGTCTATTAGGAACGGTAAGTGATCTCCAAAAAAATGTGTGTCGTAGATTAATTCATGCATTTGTAACGTAATAGTAAAGTGATTCACTCACTGAATATAAGATTTTATTGTGAAAATATATCATTGGTTGCCGGTAAAGGCGCAAATTTTGAAAATAACCAATGATCACGTTTCAATTGCAATAGCAACTAAATTTAAAGTCACTAGATTCGTATGGATTAAATTAGTAAAAGTTGGGGATTTTTATTCCGTTATATTGTCGTTAATCTTCTATCCAGTGAGTGAGTGTTGTATTGACATTGTTGCCGATATTCTTTATATATGGTAACCTGTCAATTAGTTAGGTTATGTTCAGAATAGCGCGAATATTTGAAAATTAATTGTTTTTTCTTATAATTTTCTAGTATGCTGGTATTTTAATATTGTTATTCATCCTACAACTTGCATTAGGTATAATTGTATTAGTAGCAGTTGGTAAAACTGATGATATAAAATCGGATGCTAAAACTAGTATAATAGATTTATTCACAAATTATACAAAAGATAGTGATACAACAGAAAAAGTTGATGATATACAACAATGGGTAAGTAATTTATAAAAAAAAATCATTAAAATTTATTATTATCATTAATTATTGGACAGTTGGAATGCTGTGGTACCTACGGACCATCATTCTGGGGCGATTATTATCCAACTAAATATTCAGGACAGGTACCATCGAGTTGTTGTGATGATGATGATGATGATAACACATCAACATGCACAACAGCCACATCATATCAAGACAATTGCATTGATGCTTACAGTGATGCCGTTTTGAACATCGGTAAACTAATCGGTGGCATTTCAATTGGTTTCGCCATTGTTGAGGTTAGTTTTTCGACTCAATTATAACCTCAAGTTATTCACAGAAACCGTTTTTTGTTTACAGCTGGTCGGGGCCATTTTCGCTTTTGTTGTAAAACAACGAAAATAATTATATATATCACCCGGTATATCAGGAAACTTTTCAACAGTGCCTCGTATAATGTAAATGTAGAATACGATTAATTGTAGCTCTCCATGGATTAATTTTTTTGTTAATAAATATCAATTCGAATTATTACAAGTGTTATAATTATTTATTAATATCAGGATTGTTGTAATTGATGGGAAATGAATTGAATCTATTTGTAATTTAGAGATAATGGATTTAGCTACATTGATCGCTACATTTAGACGATAAATGGCAATAATTTTACATTACCTTTATTTAATATATGAGTCATTTTATTTCATTTTGTTTATTATTTTATTATTAATAAAATATTTATTTTATTTTATCTACTGATAAATACGGGTGTGTTCCAATTAAATTTATCAATAGAGATGTATAACAATTTGACAACACTGTATTCTGAAACGTCATAGTTTTAACAATGGCGTCCAGTCTAAAAATTGAATAAAATATGAACTAAGCTACGACATTACAATATACCGACTATACGGTATTGTATTATTTGTTTGCATTGCCAGCACTGTATATTTTCTGTTTTTTTTTACTCTTAATTATCTTTGTCTCTTCGTGATAATGCCTGTACTGTATATTTGTAATTTTTTTGAAACAAAGTTGGCGTCTTCTTTTGTTTTATCAATCAATTAATCAATCAATCAAAGAACTGTCAAATTTTCAAATATTCAAACCGGCTTATCGATGGTGTTTTGTTTATTTCAATCGAAGAACTGATAAGAATTGATAAGCTTTAGCAATTGTATGTGTAATTTTTGAATTTTTTCTAAAACAAATTGAATTTAAACCACCAATTTATCTACGAATTAAATTAACTATGCTTGGTGGAACGCTAATAATTTAAATGGATTGTGCTACTTGGATTGCTATTATATCTAGATATTTTTTAATTATATTCAATTGTATTATCTTTGTAGGTAATATGATTATTTATAATTTTGTAATTATAATTAATTATTTTGTTTTTTAATTAATTTGAAAGATTTTCGCATTGATTTTGGTTATCAGTTCGGCTATTGCTAGTGGAAATTGTGCACCGGGCCTTGAAAATATACCCGGTTGTCAAAATAATGTTTACGGCTTTTTGATTGGTATCATCACTTGTTCCATAGCCTTCTTGGGCTGTTGGGGTGCCAAAAAACGAAATTCTTGTATGTTATTTACGGTAATTGAGACAAACTAAAACTCCACCCTAGTTGGCTATGATTGTGTTACGTAGCGAACAAAAGTTCGTTACCATGACAATTTCTACTATCTCACTCTTTACAATGCCATCATTGGTGCAATTGGAGAGAGACAATAAAGCAAATTTCCAGTTGTTATGGTAACATTTCGTAATGACAAGCAGAGTCAACTCTGAAATCGTGTTCTGTCTCTTCTTTTCACATTGGTTTTTTGTCCATCTTTATTTCTCTTGTTCTATCCTCTTTTCATCCATTATGTAGTGTCGTAGCTTAGTTCAATCATTAGGCGAATGTCAAATTTAATAATGTACGAACCAATCTACGACATTACTTAAACAAAAGCCAATTGCAATCAATTAATTCGATTTTCTTTTCAGTATATTGGAATTTTGACAGGCTTAATGATCCTTCATGGTATAGTCGGCCTGTTATCACTTCACCATCATAGTGATAAAAATAAAGATGAGGTTTATAGAGAGGTTCGATATAATTTGAAGAAAATCTTCGATCAATATCCGGATCGGAATGCAACCAAAAAAATCGATGAAATTCAACAAAATGTAAATCATACCCACTGATAATAATTATTATCAATGATAATAATAATTATTATGATGATTTTCAGTATGAATGTTGTGGTGTTGATGGCCCATCCGATTGGAACGCCACTGATTTCCCATCGAGTTGTTGTCGATCGTCGAAAATCAAATGTACACCGATTATTTCGTATCAAGCAGGCTGTGCAGATGTTTTAACTGCAATTGTTATCAAATATAGTGCAACAATTGGATGGACGGCTTTGATTACAGTTCTTGTTGAGGTTAGTTTTTCAATTTAATTAATTAATTAATTAATTAATTAGAGGAGAAAAAAACAATAATACTCTAATTACAGTTTATTTGTGTCCTTTGCGCTTGTTTTGTAGTATTTTGAAATTTACACCTCGTATATGGCGAAAAATTTCGATTATCCCTCGTATATGAATGACGTTAGTTGTCTGTCAACTATCGTTAATTGCAGCTCTTTAAACTTTTATAAATTTATTTAGTTATTTTTTTAAATAAATAATTATCACAATTATTATCAATTTATTGATAAGATAATTGATGTGTAGTAATTAAATTGCGCCATAATTAAACGATACGTGGCTACATTTAACTATTATGATGACGTCATATTTTCTCAAAAAAGCTTACAAATATTCTAACCCAACTTTCTACTATAATCAATTATAAACCAAATTAAGACTGTATGTGTTATTAAATTTGTTCGTATTGCCAACACTGTATATTCTCGACTTGTCTCTCTCTTAATCTCGATAATTTATATTCTATTTGTCTTTTTCGCATCGATTTCAGCCGCCATTTTCGTATATAACCTCAATCGTCGATTATAAAACGAATAAATTGTGCCAATACTGTATATTTCCGGCAATTACTGGTATTAAAACCATTAAATTATATTGAAATTTTATAACATTAACCTTGAAGTACACGCGCACGTATTTTTAGCCTATGAATCATTGAATTATTTGAAAAATACAATAATAACACGAAAAAAATTAGAGAAAAAAAAACAAAACAACAAAAAACAAGTGAACAAACATGAAAATATAGACAACTAGTATATCCGGTAAATGTATAATCAATATTTATTTCCCCATCCATTTATTTCTATCGAAATTTACAATACGTCGATTGTTTTTTCTGTTGTTTTCTAGAAAAAAGGGGTGGCAACTGATAAGGCTTCGAATTTGAATAAATTAAACAAATGATTACAATTAATCATTGTTTACTATGATTCATGTGGTCGAGGTTGAATATGGTGTAATTGAGAAATCTAGTTGGTTGGCGTAATATGACGTCATTTAGAGAACAAATAAGGATATATTCAAGAACGATGATGTAATCTTTTATATAAGGTTAGGATTTATTAATTTTAATGGCGCAAATTTATAAATTCCAAGGTTTTGGTTATTAGTTTCGTCCTCGGACAAAATTCACGTCCTATAATTCACTTTAAAAAACAATGAAATGTTCCAGTCATTAACCTCCCCGATTATGTCCTCATATAACAACGTGTAAACTGGGGGAGGGGGGGTTGTTTACAAGAATCTCTTGTTATTGGATACGATTTGGACGCTTGTAATCCATCTAGAAACGGATGTTGGAAAATTGAAATGTTCCAGTCGTTTGCCTCCTCGATTAGATCCGTTATTACAACGTGTAAAATGCTAAAATATCCCGATTTTAATTGTAAGAATATTTCTGTGACTTATCGGCTTCCTGGTGAATTATTACCCTTTCAAAAAGGGTAGTTTTAGGGTAAAATATGGGGCCTGCAATTTACTGTGAAACCGATAACAAATATTGAAATATTCCCAATTACCCCCTTTATTACAAAATTACACAATTATCTCGTAAAATGGGGAAGTAATCTATAAAAATTTCCCTATTTTAACACGATCACAATTTTAGAATAACCTCAATTTAGGGTAAATTTAGACCGCTGATGAACATTGAAATGTCCCAATCATTAGCCTCCCAGGTGACTTTTCTATTATATTGTAAAATGAGGGAGTAATTTATTTCAAAATTATCCATTTTTTAACACTTACAATTCGACAACAACCTCATTAATTTAAAAAAACTTCCATAAATTTATTGATAATCTACTGACCTTTACAATTAATTATTGATTAATTTTCGAAATAACAACAGATTAACATTAAAATAATAATAAATAATAATTTAACCGGTTTTTCCATATTTTAACACGAAAATTATCGACGCGACCCATACAACAAGATGACGTCACTGCGCTAACTAGGACAAATTTCACAGACATCAATCTAACCTTAACATAGATTGCACAATATTTCAATTCTATCCACCAGTTAGTTAACAATCGTTGGTGCAACCATAACAACAATAAAAATGGGTTGTTTCACCGATTTAACCAAATATATCCTGTTTATATTCAATTTTATCATAGTTGTAAGTAATTAATTAATTAAATAATTGAATTGTAATTAATTTAAAATAATTGTTTGAAGATTTGTGCAATAATTTTCATTGCCTTCGGTGCAATTATCTTTACAACAGTTGGTAAAGCTGATGATGCTGCACCAGGTCGTGCTATTGCAATATTTGCAATTATCATCGGTGTTATCATCTTTTTCATAGCCTTCTTCGGGTGTTGTGGTGCAATTAAAGAGAATTCGTGTCTATTATCAACGGTAATTATCCAAGTTCACCTTGAAACTAACCTCAATTTCCGCAAGTATAAAGCGCTGTTGCCATATTGACAACAATGTTGATTGTTTATCAAGCGCATGCGTACTTGTAGTTTTTTTGAGGTTAGATTATAAATGGCGCTAATTTTGAATTTCTCAATTTTCTAGTATGCGTGTATTCTGATTGTTTTATTAGTATTACAAGTTATCTTAGCTATATTGGTATTTACTAATATTAGTAATAATAATAAAGGGATCCATGATGATGTTGAGAAGAATTTCAAGAAATTATTCGATCAATATTCGGATAAAGACAAGAAGGTTATAGTTGATGATATCCAAGAGGCTGTAAGTATTATCTAAATGATTATAACCTAAAATTATCATCATTGTTATCACAGTTGAAATGTTGCGGTGTTGATGGTCCGTCCTATTGGAATATTCTCAGTTTTCCATCGAGTTGTTGCAACAGTACTGCAACGATTTGTACGCCGATCAATGCATACAAAACCGGATGTACGGATGCATTGACTGATGCACTTTTAGCCGGCGGTAATGTCATAGGTGGCGTTGCTATCGGTTTCGCTATTATTGAGGTAATTGCTCGATTATCCAAAATTTTATCGATTTCTAACGATTGTTTTACAGTTGCTTGGTGCTATTTTCGCGTGTATTGTCAAGAATCGATAATTATAACCATAAAAATTAAAATTGACAACTTATTGTTACACCTTGTATATAATGGAAGTTTTCGAATACACCCCGTATATGTTTACAAATAATTTGATTGTGATAATTGTAGATCTGATGACTTTATTGCATTTATTTAAAATTATTGAAATAAAATCGATTTGAATTACTGTAAATCTCTATAATTACCCCCAAATTAATAAAATTAACAGGAAATTAAATTAATTGAAATAATTTTGAATTATTTAGGCGAATTAGCGCTACATGTAGTTGACAGGTGGAGATAACCAACAAATTTCGCCATCTTCGTCCAACATATGACAATCCCAATAGCGCCATCTTTTATTACACCGATTCTTTGTTGTTTTCTCTATCGATATAGGTTAGGATGATTCATTCGAGATTTTGATTTATCGCCTGATTCAGGTGTTTTTAATTTAATTTAATTTTAATTTCAATTAATTTAATTCGATTTTCTAATTAAAGTGTGGTGAAAATGGGCAGTGTGGATGATCAAACGGAGAGTGGCCCGCGTTGGTTGCACGAATTGGAGGCGAAACGGGAGAAACGTTTAAAGGTCCGATTGGGCCACGAAACTGGCGCTGGGGCGCCTTGTTTGACCTGTTCCGATAAATGTCCAGGTGTGTATTAATCTCAATTATACCCAAAAATTCAATCTAGTTCACTATGGATTTGTTATTGTTTTTAACATAGAGGGTGTATTTATTTTGACCTGTCACTAGTTTTTTCGATTTTTTTGGAAAACTACCGATTCGATCGGAAAATTTCTTGGATATTTGGAAAGTTTATTCAATTTTCTATCGATTATAAGCATTTTTATTAAAAAAAATTGATACAAACCGAATTATGAGGACAAATATGAAATATTCAAACTTCTAGAATTTCATGTATAACTCCCAATTTCCACGAAATTTTCCAAAACGGAAAATGTCACGATCTGCAGCTTGAAATGCTCTTTCCAACGAGCCCTACTACTTGATCTTCGAGTAAAAAATCAACGAGTTATCGCCATTAAAATCGTGCAAGAAATGTTTCTCTAAATTTTGCCAATTTTCTCAATTTCCCGGAAAACCACCCAATTGATTCGTGATTTTCTTGCATATTTGGAAAGCCCTTCAAATTTGCTATCATTTAAGCCCCATATCTAGTACAAACAAATGAATATTAACGAAATTGTGGGGGAATATATAAAAAAAAACATAGTTGTAGATTTCCATGTGTAATTTAAAATTTTCCCAAAATTTTCCAAAACGGAAAACGTCATGCTTTAGGGCTTGAAATAGGCTTTCCTATAACGCTTGATTCGAGATTAGGAAATAAACGTGAAATCTTTAATCGAAAATTAAACTTTGCCCTATATACAGATCTAGAATTTACGGATTTTCGTGTGTTTTTCCAGGTCTGGACTTGCATTTTTGGCGTAAAATCTGCAAGAATTGTAAATGTTCGAAAGAGGATCACGATATTAACGATGATGATATTTACGGTTGGGCACAATTCCAACTATTGGGCAGTAAACCGAATCGTTTGAATCGTCGTATCAAATTACCCAATCAGAAAGGCGGCAATGAAGAATACGAACTTGATTGGATACCGAAAGGACAAAACGAAACAATCGACAACTATTTGAAACAATTACCACTCGATTTATTGCCGATAAAAGGCTCAATTGCCGCCCAATTACGCAAACAAATGCTACAAAAACAACTGCCAATCCACGATATTGATCCGACTTTGTGTCATGAATTGAGCGAATTAGAAACGAAGAAAATGTACGATTATATCGAACATATGAAAGCTAATAGTGTTGGTATTGGTCAGATTATTCAAATTGGTAAATCGCAACCAATCAACGAACAGCGGAAATTCTACGAATTACCGCGCCAATTTGAAAAATTATCGACCACTGATGTGGTCGTCCAACAACCGGAACGATTCGGCAAAATTCGCGATATACACCCGACGATATTCGAAACGAAAACCACCAATAAGGATGAAGAGAATTCAAATTTACCGCTACCCGAATATACACCGAACCAATTGGAGATTGTAACCAATCAACAACAACCGATCAGTATCACCAACATTAAAGATCTAGCGTATTCAACCTATGAAAATCCGGATGTTATCAATTCGAATTTACAAAATAGAAATTTGAAACAATTCAAACCAATCGAACACCAACGATTGGTGGATAATCAACAACCGAATTCGGTCAATATCGGTATAATTCGTGATATTAGCTATGATGGCGCCGATCGGAATCCTGTGATTAGTCGAAATATTGTGCCTTTAGCCACAACGAACGGGCGGGAGATTCAAATTCCAAATCCGCAATTGAACGAGCGGCTTTGTAAACGTTGTCGTCGACAATTCGATCAGAACGAATTCGCAATTTACGTCGATCGTAATCGTTCCTATTACCACACCGATTGTTTCAAATGTAACGGTTGTAATCAGAATTTAGTCGACAATATGTACTTCTACGATAACGATAACGATGACGTTTATTGTGCTCGCGATTACGCGAAAATCCGCGGAATACCCCGTTGTAAAGCCTGCGATGAGTTGATTTTCGTTAAGGAGTACTGTCTGGCGGAGCATTCAACGTACCATATTAAGCATTTCTGTTGTTTTGAGTGCGATCAGCCGTTGGCCGGGCGGAATTATTTGATTGACGATGCTAGCAATCAACCGTTGTGTTTGAATTGTTACGAATCGTTGAAAGCCAACCGTTGTGGCACTTGTGAGGAGTTGATAAAGCCGGATCAACAGGGTTGTAATTTGAATGGGGTGCATTTCCATGTGGACGAACGTTGTTTTTGTTGTTCGATTTGTAGATTGCCTTTATTTGGTGCTAAATTGTTGTTTAAAAATCAAAAATTGTACTGTTCCTCGCAATGTTATCAACAACAATTACAACAATCGTAAATATTTTTTATAATTGTATATTAGAGCATTTATATTTTTATAGAAATTAAGGGAAAATAGTGCCATTTATAATTACAGGGGTTTTGAAATTGATAAATTAAGTATTTTTATAAAAATGTTTGAAAATTGTAATTTATATTTAGATAGGCAGCCAATTATACACATTGTAGGTTAGTTCAATTTAGGCAACCAATAATACATGTCTATACAACTATTGTAAAGCGGACCATGCACTATCAATTTGAAGTCGCCTTATTGAAATTCACTAAATTATAAAATTTTACAATTTTTAAACATCAGTTTGCTGAATTATTAGTATTTTTTTAAAATATTCAGAATAATTGTTACATTTTTACAACTGTTTTAACTGAAAATTGGAAAGTTGTGATTATATAGGCAACCAATTATACATGTATCAAAATAGGTTAATTAGCTAGCAAGACCTGCTAGATTTCTCAGCACTGCTAAATGCAGACCTCTCTCGGTTTGACGAGAAGCAAACTTTTGGTGGAATACCAACTTTTGTCGCTGTGGCGCTGTTACCCGAACAAATCTTTAATGATGGTTGGTAACAATGTTAAAAATGTGAATCAAGTCAAATTGACAGGTCTAGCGGTGGGTTGCTATTTCGTTAGCAGCAAAAGAGCCGCTTTGGCAGATTAGCAGTAACAGCTATCACTGTTAATGGAAATTTGCAGTTTAAACAGATTTGTAATAAGCGAATTGTTGAGAAATCCCGCATTCCTTGAGATGCAGTATTTTTGACTGATTGTAAAGTGGACCACACACTGTCAATTTAGAATATTATTGTAGCAGTTGCTATTTTTGATAATTATAACCAGTGGTGGATCAAGTTGTGATTTTTCAATAGCAATAATTGCTTCTATTGTTATATTTGGTGTATTATAGGCAACCATCTATTAACATACACTAATTGTTGGTTGCCTACATTACATCAAATATAACGGTAGCAGCAATCGTTGCTATTAAAAATTCCTAACTTAACCCATCGC
This sequence comes from Hycleus phaleratus, assembly GCA_013841185.1. Lineage (NCBI taxonomy): Eukaryota > Metazoa > Arthropoda > Insecta > Coleoptera > Meloidae > Hycleus > Hycleus phaleratus. Next base: position 75 of record JACDRP010000949.1, on the reverse strand, counting down.
TAGACAATATTCCTCAATTTTATCTGTGACTGAATTTGTAAACGTACGTCGAGTTATTGTTCAACCGTTTGTCGA
>JACDRP010000948.1:0-17157 GCA_013841185.1 Hycleus phaleratus | reverse complement strand
GTAATCTGACTTACCTAAGGAAGATGAGGTGTTCTTTTTGAAGCTTCCAAGGGAACACTAGAGAATTTTGGGGACCAAGCAATTATTTGAAAGAAATACAAGCTTAAATCATTTAAAAACGATAATTATTTGTTTGTTTTCATCAAACATTTCACCACAACTTTCTTAATTATTTTACAACAAACAAAAATACCAAAATCATAATAATATTAATAATAATAATAATAATAATTAAGAACAAAACAAACAAAATTTACACACAATTCAACATTTTCACTTTACTTTGCAACACTCGCTGGATCTCTCTACAAGCATATTGATAACTTTTCGTTATATTCTCATTAACATCACTACTTTTATTATTATCAACAATATTATCATGATTATTATCAATATCATCGTTTAAATTTAAAATTTCAAACATTCTCGTTAGATCATAGGTGGCTGTGAAATTTGATAAATTCTCAACAATTTCATATAATTCATTCATTGTTGATTTTAATGAATTTGCAAAACTTAATAACCAATCACGACGATTATTCTGTTGGTTATTTGTTAAACTTGCACCCCCAACATTACCCCCACTATTAACACCACCACCCTGTTTCCGAGTTTTCTTCGATTGTTGTAACGGTTTCGATAAATCGTTGCATAATAAACATATTAAAGTACTGATAGAGAAGATCTACAAATAACCAAATTAAATATTAAAATTATACAAAGTGTTCCATAATACTTACTTCTACACTATTTACAATGTGTTCCATTAATAGACGTCGTTGTATTAAATCAATACAGATATCTTTTGTTATTGAACGTTCTTTGAATGTTTTAATTAAATCATTAAATGATTGTTCGATTTGTTTTAATAAATCATCAATTTGGTAATTCTCATTGGCAACATTTAAAAACACTTTAAAACAATCGATTAAAATATCAAATTGTTTTACATCTAGTGCTCCATGTAATCGTGATGGTAATGGTAAAGTTACCAAATCCTGAAACAATAAACAAAAATTATAAATAAAATTTGAACACTCTGTATATTATATTGTATAATTGGTTAGAACGTAGCGTCGTAGATTGATTCATACTACATTACAATTGTTATTGGTTTGTGTAGCTGAACCAAGCTACGACACTATATTGTAATCAACTATATTTCATCTTATAGTTGGTCACAATTTAAAGTCTTAGCTTCATTCATACTGCACTATAATTGACATTAGTATTTTTTTCAAGTTGCCGAACAAAGCTACGACATTATGCTGTCACTAACTTTGTTTTATTTCAACTCGTAGTTGGCCACGCCAATAAATTTAAAATGTCATAGTATTTTATAAGAGTCTGAACAAAGCTACGACACTACGCTGCAACTAACTGTGGGTGGATTACAATAGACATCTGTTGATATAGTTTTTAGATGGCCGAACTAAGCTACGACACTACATTGAAACCAACAGAAATGTAAAATACAATATTAATTTGTTTCATATTACAGTTGTATTATTGTGGGTTACAATGTTATGTCGTAGCTTTATTCATACGGCACTACAACTGACATTTGTTAATATTTTTTCAAAGTAGCCGAACAAAGCTACGACAGTACACAAAGCTAACTGTAATATAAAAGAAATTAATCAAAATTGTATTTCACCTTTCTGTTGGTTACAATGTAGTGTCGTAGCTTAATTCGGCTACTTTAAACAGACATTAACAGATGTCAGTTGTAATGCAGTATGAATGAAGCTACGACACTACATTGTATAATGTTCATTAATTTCTTTTATACCACAATTGGTTATACCTTTGGTTACAATTGTAGGTCGTAGCTTTATTCATACAGTACTACAACTGACATCTATTAATATCTTTTTAAAGTAGCCGAACAAAGCTACGACACTACGTTATAATCAATTGTGAGATAAAATATAGACTGCTTGTTGATTTCGTAGTGTCTTAGATTGATTGGTATAATTGAAAATTGCATTTACACATGTCAAATTTGGATGAAATATAAATCAATCTACGACATTACGCAACCAAAAGCATAGCCAAATGCAAAATCAAAAATTTCTTATTATTTTCATTATTCCATTTGCTGTTGCCTGTAATTTTGATTACAACATAGCGTCGTAGCTTAATTCAAACACTATTAATTTTTGTATTTTATAAATGTCTGAATTAAGTTACGACAATACAACTTAATTTATTTTGTTTTGCATAATTATGGCTTTAGTTAGAACGTAATGTCGTAATTTTATTCATACTGTACTACTAGTGTATTTCTAAAGTGTTTGAACAAAGTTACGACATTACGTTTTATCTATTTTATATCGTAGTTGACCATGTGTTGGTAGTATATTGTCTCAGATTGATTGATATAATTCAAATTTTCTAAAATATGAATTAATCTACGATAATACGTAATAAAAACAGCCAACTGAGAGAGATGGAATATAAAGTTTCTTGTTTTAATTCAGTAATCTGCATTACCGGCAGTATTGTTTCAATATTGTCGGTAATACAGATTGTTGAGTTGAAACAAAAAACTGACATACGTTCCAAAAGTTATAGCCTACTGTGAGTAGAAATATCGTGAAACATTTAATATGATTACATATTCTGTACGTAAAGTATTAATTTATTTTATTTTGAAGTTGGCTATGCCTTGATTACAACGTAGCGTCGTAGCTTAATTCATACACTATTAATATTTATGTCTGAATTAAACTACGACAATACAACTTAATTTATTTTATTTTGCACAGTTAACTATGTAATTTTATTCATACTATACTATTGGTGTATTTCTAAAGTGTCTGAACAAAGTTACGACATTACGATTTACCCAACTGCCTTAGATTGATTGATATATCTAAAAAACGTCAAATTTTCTAAAATATGAATCAATCTACGACAAAATAGCCAATTTATAGATGAAATATAAAGTTTTTTGTTTTCATGCATTACCAACAGGCTATTGTTTCAACATTGTCGGTAATGCAGATTGTTGAGTTGAAACAAGAAGCCGACTTACGTTCACAAACTCATCGCTTACTGCGATTAGAAATATTGTGAAATAATCCTGTACATAAAGTGTTTATTTCATTTTGAAATTAGCTATGCCTTGATTAGGTAGCGTCGTAGATTGACCCATACTTTACTGAATTTTATATTTTATAAGTGTCTGAATTAAGTTACGAGTTACAAATGAGATCAAATATAGTTTTAATTAATTTATTTTACTTCACACAGTTAAATATGCGTTTGATTAGAACGTATTGTCGTAACTTTATTCATATTGTACGAAAATTAACCTATGTTAGTGTATTACTCAAGTGTTTGAACAAAGTTGCGACAACTGTCAAATTACATTGTAGTTGGCTATGTGTTGGTTGTATAATGTCTTAGATTGATTGATTTATTTTAAAATGCATTACGTAATCAAAACAGCTGATTTATCTCATTCTGAAACAGGCTATAGCGTCGTAGATTAATGATTATTGATGTTGGTTTTTCTATTTTTCAAAGGTCTGAACAAAGTTACGACCTAGCCAACTATATAGTGAAATATAGTGTTATTTTATTTCATCTTGCTATTAGTTATAATGTAAAGTCGTAGCTTCATTCATACTGTACAATAATTGGCATATGTTGGTGTATTTTTAAAGTATCCGAACTAAGCTACGATGGTACGTTTTAAACAACTGTGTCTTTGGTTATAACGTAACGTTATATCTTTATTGATATTAGTGTGTTGTTTTCAAATTACCGAACTAAGTTACGACATTATGTTGTAAACAACAAGTAAAATAAAACAATTCGCAATTAATGTATTTTTTCAAGTGTCTGAACAAAGCTACGACTATAGAGATGAATTCGTGTCCTACTTACTTGTCTTAATGGTGTATAATTTTTCTTCTGAACAGTTTTAATGAAATTGTCCCAATCATTTAAGATTTCATTTAAATTTTCAATATGCTTCAAACGTAAATTACTATCTTGTGTTTTAATTATATTAACACTATTTGATAATGACCATAGAATATTTGTACGTAATTTCAAATAATCAACATTCTGTTGGAATAATTCTTTAATTTCTTGTTGTTCTTCTGGATGACAATCAACACGTTCTGGATCCCAACTAATATAAACACTAAGATCATGATTGTCTCTAAAAAAATAACAAAATAAACACACAATTACCGCTAATCTATTAAAAATTGTTTAAATTAAAACAATTACGCCACAGTAACTTATCCGGGAGTTGGCCATGCTTTTGGTACATAGTGTCGTAGCTTTATTCATATAAGCACAATATTTGAACAAAACTACAATAGTACATAACCTCAATTCATAGCCAACTACGAATTAATTTAAATAGGACCTGTTGATTCGATTTTTAAACTCACATTTACAGTCCGGCTCAAATTTTGTCGATTTCAAGTGGCTTACTTGAATAATTGACAAGAAGAATACGTTAATAAATGTCAAATCTAAGAAAGTATGAACTAAGCTACGATTTTGTGTTATGAAAAAAGCCACGTATAAAAGAGTCAACCTTGCATTATCAAGTAAACTACGACTTTGTACAACAAAATCATAGCCTACTTTGAGGTTAGATACAACTATACACCCTGTATTATCTAGAGGCTCTTTTAAATGAATAATTCCGTATAAAATTGGCAAATTTGACAATTTTACTCTTGTTTTTTATTTTTCTTGCTTGCGTCCCTCTCTTATTTTCTATACTATATAAACTTACACCGTACGATTCTAACCTTAAATGTTCCCAATCGATTTTATCATCTTTTGGTGATATGTCTAAATTATATAAAGCATCTAAATTCGTACAATCGATTAATGTTAATACAATACGATCTATAGCACATGTTGTATAATGGATACTATTATTTAAACGTTCTCGAAAATCCATAAATTCATCCAATTTTATAAACGAACCATATTTATATGAAAATGTTATATGATCCGAACTCTAAAATTGTAACAAACTTTTAAAATTAATCACAACTTAAATACAGAGTGAATCGTAACGATGGCCTTTTAAAATATATAAAATTGAGCAACCCACTTTACTATTTTTAACTCAAATATTACATTTTTATTGCATATTTAGATTATATGGCGAAATTGAAGGGGAATTTGATAATATAACTTATCGTCTAACTATCATAGTTTTTCAGGAATTTTCAATTTTGTTTGAAAATTTCAACTTGTAGGGTTTTATTAAAAAATTCATATCTCCGAAAATATAGTTGTTAGATAATCCAAATTTGGAAATTGAATAGATCAAATTATGTACTTTATGTTAAATTTTATAGAATTGGATGATCTTTCAGTGTTTAATTGAAATTTTAGTTTAATTTCAGTCAATTTTCAAAGTGCAATATCTTTCTTATTTTAAATGGAACACCCTATATTTCTTTACACGGTTGGATAGAGAAAATAATTCTACATCGAACTGTATTAATATTCCCTATACCCATCTCTAATAGTTTTTCAGTTATTGAAAATTTTCAATTTCAACTAATTTCCAGCTGAAAGAAAACAATAAAACATAGTAACCTTAGCCAAACAAGCTGAACAAACGCCTAAAATAATCATTAACCTCAAATGTGACAGTTAATGTTATTTTGCTAAGCCTTCTATGTTTTTCGTTATTGACGAATTAAGTCATAGGCGACTAGACTAGTTAATTTCAAATAAACGAGAAACTGAAAATTCTAAATAACTGAAAAACTATTAGAGTTGGGTATAGGGAATGTTAGTACAGTTCGATACAGAATTTTCCTCTCTATCCAACCCTGTAAAGAAAAATTTACGGTTACATTTAAAATAAGAGATATTACCGGTTCAAATTAACTGAAAGAAAAATGTATTTCAGCCAAACGCTGAAAGATTATTTAATTCTGTAAAATCTAGCAAAAATTACAATATTTAAACTATTATAACCCCAAATTTCGAATATTCAAACGCTATAATTTCAGAAATATTAATTTTTCAAATAAACACTACAAAAATAAAATTTTCAGGAAAAAGTCCAAATTCCTGAAAAACTATTAAAGCTAGACTATAAATCGTATAATCAAAGTCCCCTTTAATTTCACCATAGAATCTAAATATGCAATAAAAAATTAACATTTCAATTAAAAATAAAAAAGTGAGTTGCTCAACTCTAATAAAAAGTAGGGTGATAGAACAACGAAACTATTTTCTAGGCGTAGTTGACGTGGAAAATTTGACATATACGAAATTTCAACAATTTCCACCAATTAGAATCGATAATTTCAATAGGCCAATCGACTCACACTGTATAAATAACGAAAATTACATCTTTATAATTTGATGAGAAGAATTTCAATGTAGCATCACATAAATTGGTATATAACGAAAACAGACCAGTTATTGGTAAACGTGCACAATGTACAAAACCTAACGAATCCAACTGTAAATGTCTTAAATCCAAATTATAGTACATATTTTGAGCACCAAGAGTACCACCTTAAAAAAAAAACAATCCCTAAATTTACCAATATTAACCTATAATTTAATAATATTTACCGACAGTATGATATAAACGTATACTTAATAATTTTGCATGGAAATTACTCGGACTATTCTTCAATAAATTGTCCAATAGAATTAAACCGGCTAATATTGGTTCAGTTGTATTATCAATTCTAGCTAAATCATACAATAGATGGGTTGCTAAAATTGCATATTGATCCGATGGTCCAATATCTGTTTGTAATAAATTCCGACCATAATTCTGATAGCCATGTTGATAATGTAATGAATACGAAGTTATCAATGCTAATAGATGTTCTTTTGTTAAATTCCTATGTAGACCACATAAACGTGTCAACTGTATTGCTGTTAAATGTTGACGCATTTGTTGTTCATTTTTCGGTACATTCACCGAATTTACACCAATTTCATTCAATAATTTCGTCGATAAATCGATTTGTTGTTGTTGTTGTTGTTTTAATAAATTCAAATATAAACGTAAATCACTAACACAACATGTTTTATAACCAAATTTACGAAAATATTCGATGAATAATTCAATTAAATCACCCAATAATTCAATTGGATTTAAATTGCGTTCTAATAATTTTTTATATAATTCAAAACGTGCCAAATATGGACCACGTAAACGATAACTATTATCGGTGGTATTCTCTACAATACGACAAATAAATTCGTGACATTTCTCTGGTGTATCATCAACAATATCATTTTCATTTTCTATATTTGTTGTTGTAGTTTCGTGATTATTGACGTCTTTCTGTGATTTTTGGTCTAATATTTCGAAAACTGAATTTATATAATCCTTCCATATATCCCAACGGTCGATACTAGAATACAAAAATAATTTTAAATAACCAACTTAATTTGGCTATACTTTAGAAACGAATGGCTTAGCTTCATTCATACTTGACTAAATCAAAAGAACAACACCATCTATGATAGACACAGCCAACTTCGAGTTGGAATTTGGTTGTATTTATGACATTATAGGTTAGTTTCTTGTTTCAGTAGTAATCTGCATTATCGACAATCTGTTGAAAGTTGAACTGTCGGTAATGCAGATTACACAGGCTATGGTCATCAATTGGATTAGTGTCGTAGCTTTGTTCAGCTATTTGGAAAAACAATACATTGACAATTAGCAAATTTAATCAATTATGAACTAATCTACGACATTTAACAATATATGGCTAATACTCGATTAACTCACTTATTGGTTGTAATAAAAAGGCGCAAAATTTGAAAATCACCAATAATCTAGCGAAAACCAATCATTTAGTTTTCTATAAAGGCGCCAATTTTTAAAACTACTAATAATTTATAATGATCATGTGATAACTATGCTAATTAAATATAAATAAAGTTACTAGATTCCTAACGGATTAAATTCGTGAAATTTGGGGACTATTATCGCGTCATGTTTCCATCAATTTTCCATTAAAATCATAGTTGGCTAGATTTTTGTTACCTTGTGTCGTGATAATTGTTTTAACAAATGTCAAATTTAGTGAAGTAGGAAACAAGCTACGACTCTTTTTAATAAANAATCTCCAAGTCGATATCTCAAATAGTACCGAAGATATCGAGGTGCCTCGTACCCCTGGGACACCCTGTATTAATAAATAAATAAATAAATAAATAAATAAATAAATAAATAAATAAATACTCACTTATCAACAAGTATTGTTTTACATAATAGATTGACATCATGCCATAATTGTAATTTTTTCAGGTACTTTAAACGATTAAATGGTTGATTTGTACAAATCAATTTATTACCTAATGGACCATCTAATAATTTCAATATATCGATAAATTTATTTTGTAATTCCAATATCATTATATATAATTGTATTTCTTGTTCAGCATCTAATTTATTATCAATAATTAATTTATCCATCATACGTTCAGCTAAATTTAATAATAATAAACGTTTCTTTCTATCTTTTGTATCATCACTATTAATATCATCATCGCTATTATTATTATTTGTATTATTATCATTGTTATTATTATTATGATTATTATTATTAGTAATATTTGTAGTATTATTATTAGTTATAGTTGTACAACTACGTGTTGCTTGTAATATAATACTCATAACAGCCCAACAATAATACGGTGTTTTCGGTTTAAATTTATATAATTGCATTGCTGTTTTTTGTTGTGATTTAAAATCAAATATACGTGCATATGACATAAATAAATGTGTATGTAATTCTTCATTATTTGGATCTAATTTCACTGCAGTCTCGTATAATTTACAAATTTTATCCACTAAAACAATAACAATTATCACCCTGTATAAAATATAATAATTGGCCATGCTTTTACTACGTAGTGTCGTTACTTTATTCACACAACACCAGATTTGACATTTGTTGATTTATTTTACAAATATGAAAAAAGCATGGCCAACTATACTATAAAATACTATAAATACAGTTGGCTATATATTTGTTATAAAAAGTCATAGCCAACTGTTAGATTTGTGTAAAATAATATTTTTTAATAACTTATGTGCCACGCTATTCCTCTTCGCAGTAGCCTATGATTTTGTCAGCTTCTTGATTCGACATACATTCACAAAATCATAGACTACTGCAAAAAGGAATAGTGTGGTACACATTGTATACATTACATTGTTGTAATTCACGATAGCATAAAGTCATAGCTTGTAATGTTGCATCATCAGTTGGTTTTTCCAATGTTAAATTATCTAAAATTTCAATTGCCAATTGTTCTTTACCCATACGATGTAATGTTAATGCTTTTAATGCTTTTGCACAATGTAGATTTGGTGTTTTTTTCAAAACTTTCTCACATTCTTGTAATGCTTTTTTATTATTACCAATATCCAACCAATCTAGAAAAAAAAAACACAATAAATTAATAATAGTATATTATACAACTCGCTATAATTAGTGTAATTACTTTCCCCGAGTACACGAGGGAATAATAGTACACTTTATAGCGAATTGTATAATTTATCCACGACAAAATTCTAACAATTAGTTGAAGAAGAAGAAATGTTGTTAAAAATTTTCATCTCAACTATTTAACCTGTCAATTTGTAATTTTATTTTGCCGTTGTCATGGTTTCCGAACATTTGATACGAACTTGATGTGACTACTATTTTCTGATCGTTTTNAATATTTTCCCGATGTAGTTCAGGTGGAAAAACGGGTGTATACCAAATTTCAAAAACTTTCATCAATTAGAACTCTTTAAACGTCTAATAGGCCAACCACTTGGCTCACTCTGTATATTTTATAGTGGCATTTGAGAAAGTTGTCCAATTAATTATTCCAAATTTCCAGATTTTTAAAATAAACTTATAAGAGTAAAATAGATAGATTAATGTCTTAAATTGATAATGACAGTTGTACCAATATAAAATATCAATATACCTCTCTTTTTCTTACAAGTTAACATTATTAACTGTTAGTTATTTTTGGAATATTACGTTGGATAAACTTTTGAAATATGGTTTTAAAATTTTGTAATAGAAATGTGAATTTATACTCGGATTCACTCATTGAATAGAAGATTTTATTTGGAAGAAATCCCATTGGTTGTAATATAAAGGCGCGAAATTTGATAATAACCAATAACCTTACAATATGTCATTGAAAAAAACAAAACACTTGGTTCTTTATAAAGGCGCCAAGTTTTAAAACTTTGAAATACGTCATTGAATAATACTTTTGTTACAGTCACGTGATAATTTAATTACATTGCCAACTAAATATAGATAAAGTTACTAGATTTAACCGAATATACAATGTGATTCAAAAGAAGCGCATAATGCAAATAACTCTTAAATTTATTGAAATTTCGAAAAACGCCGACAAACATGGCGGATTAAATTGTCAAAAATTGAATGAAAAATGTGGATAATTTCTAACATTGGAGATGAAAGGTGGAATAAAATTGAACTGTATTTGATCTGTTTAATGGCTTGTATCATCTCCATTGCTGACAATCATTCAAATTTCTCATTTTTATTTTTGACAATTACATCCGCCATGTTTGTCAGTAATTATGTCAAATATTCAACTTATGCCTACTTGATCCATTAGTAAATCAATGCATGTAATGCTTATTCAGAGGTATTGTGTTTTCCACTTACAATGCTGATGCATGGCAATTGTGATGACTGAAAATTTTGGAAACTTTAACAGTTTTTTTCACAAAAATTTTCTTATGTAACCCCCGACAATTTTTACATGTCTGGACGCAGAAAAATATGCTCTTCAAAAAAAAAATTACAAAATAGCGGTTCTAATTTTAAAAAATTGATGATGACGTCATTGCTTCGCGATGGTAACTGGTAGGGTCGTTTTGAACTTGTCAGAAAGGGACAATTAAAAAATAAAAAGTTACCTGTCTCGGCGTTTTACACAATTTTGATAAATAAAGAAGTTATTTGCATTATGCGCTTCTTTTAAATCACCCTATATAATTGAAAATAATAATAAAAAAGCCTGTTACAACAGCATTCATTTAAAAATCGATAAACACTCAAATAAGGTTATATTAATTGACAAATCAACAAACGTCATCCAATTCACCAATAGTACCAATCTAATGATAGAAATTTCACTATTTTCAATATAAAAGTTACTAGTTTTTACAGGTTGTCAAACAATTTAAAACTTTATATAAGTTTCCATTATGAAGTTTTTCCAATGACAGTTTAGATTAATGTTAAAAGTCGGTATTCACAGTTATACCAATATAAAATTTTACTCTATCTCTCTTTATCTTACATCTAAATCTACACTGTTAGGGACTTTTGGAAATTGTGTTGGATAATCTTCTGAAACGTCATTAGAATGTGAGTTTTCGTTGCGTAGCTTTGTTCGGACACTTTCGGAAAATAAGAACCAAGCAACAACTGGGAAATAATACGATTGCCTACCCTGTATATTCGAATGACAATACAATAAAATTTCTCTATTTATTAAAAAAAAAAACCTTTCTGAACTAAAACTAGAATGACAAATATCCAACGCGATTTAGCGATAAACAACCCAAAAATACAAAATAATACAATTATTTCTGTAAATTTACCGAATTTTGCATAAAAATAGTACTCCCGCTCAATTTTTGAATATATCGGAAATGCGACAACAATGCAAAACTTACAATAATCAAACTACCACATACTAGACTTGACCCGAACATTCTAACCTCAAAACTTTTACCACAATTTATCGATACAATTATCAATATTTTTACAAATATTTACACGAAATTATCGTCAATTCCGTTCAACTCACCATAAATTGGACGCAAACGACGTTCAACGACCGCATTATCTTGCACGTGTTGTATTTTAGAACTCATCTCCGATTCCAGATTTTCAATAAAATACGAAACGTAAAACCAACAATCGATACGACCGATTCTCCAACACAATTAGATTCGAATTTACGCTATTTCCGTTGGAAATTTACCGATTTTCACGCGCGATTAGGGCCAAATTGAGACGAGACACAATTTTGTTGAAATTAACCACAAACCGCCATGATAATCAGCAAGACTAAATTTTGACGGGCACTGTTGCCACACCTAACCACACCACAACATCAATACAACTTATTGTTTATTTTAATTAAAAATAAAATAAATACAATTACTACAATTATAAAAAACAAACAAAATCATAAAAATTAACGATAATCAAAGCGTAATTAAACTCGCAATCAATTGTTTTGTATTGTAATCGGTAATTGGAGTATTTAAAATGGAGGAATCGGCCGGCATTACGGCAACATCGAGACTAATACGTCAAATGAAAACGCAACGTTGTCAAGTGTACATTGATAAAATCCGTATAAACGATGAATTCTTTAATTTTTATAACCTATTTTTATAACCTAACAATTAAGAAAATAATTTAGTTGTAATTAATAATAAAATTCCGACTCCTATCGAGTATATAATTATCTTCTCCCTCTTTTTGCCTTGTATATCCTCTTTAAATCGAATTGTCTGTCGATTATTATCGATTTTTTGTAACTCATCCCTTATCACGTTCACTATAGTTTCTAATTCTTTCTCATGCTCCTTATTATCATTGGAATTTTGATTACTTAGGGCATAATTCGGTTGCGGTAGATTCTCTCGTATGTACCGCTTCAAATCGTCTTTCCTTATCGTTGAATAACAGAAAGTTAGAAACGACCCAACTATACTCAAAATAATCCCGAAATACTTCGTGTATTCCAACTGGGCCCGTTGTTTCTCATGCGAATCCCGGATGGCGTTCGTAAACGCCGTGAATAGTTCGCGTTCGGTGCGATCGTACTCGTGGAATTGGCCGGAAATCTCCTGTTCTTTGCGCAAAATCTCCGTTTCCTCCTTCATTAAACTCAGGAATTTCTCTAAATTGTCCTGTCGCTTGATCTTGTGCAAATCCTCCTGTAATTGGTGGGATTTCTGGCGGATTTCGGCCAAATGCCGGCCGATTTCGCGACGTTGCTCCTGCGTTGATAGCAATCGTTCCTGGAATTTAACGAAATTGTCAACCGGTCTCGATTAATGGACGATTTTACTTGTAAATTGACGACGCGATCTTGGTACAATTTCACCTCGTCCAAGCCGATTATTCTCGTATACCAGTTGTTTAAATCGTTCATTTTTTTGTAAATTAAATCGAAATTCACTATACGAAATTTCGGTGTTTCATTGCGTATTTTCGTAATAATCGGATCTAGAGTTTTCGTATTTAAATAAAGAATCGTTACAATTCGCATATTTATTCAAATTAATCGAATAATTAGTAAATTAAATGCACAATATCACAATTCGAAAGTTAGGTTAAGTTGTAACCTAGAAATTTTGACAGATGTCAACAAGATGTTTCGCTTAAGCCGCGTTCACATAATGTAGCGTCGTTTTCTAAATGTAAGCCTACACCGGTGCGACTTTAATAATTTTAATTGTTTAATTTTAGCTACATAGCAAATAAATATGATAAATTGATTTGTTAATTGTTCAAATTTCTGAATTTATTGGTCTAGCAGTTTAAATTAAATGAAGATAACCTCTAATAATTCAATAAACATAACCTCAAATTCTTCCTTATTCGTCAATAAAACTAGTGAATTTAAGAAATTAGGTTAGTTGATTAGTATCGTTAATATTTTACTATCATTATCACTGGTTTTGGTAATATATATTTTTTTTAATCTTGATGTTGGCTAAATGTGCTGCCAACTTATTTATAGTCAATTTTCTAGAGAACTCCCAGATTTATGAGTCTTTTTGAGCTCTCATTCGCACAAAAATGAAAATTTAGACCCTTCCTTTTAAAAATAATTAAAAACGAGTAAGAAATCACACGTCAAACTGTCAAATTTCAAAAAAAATTGTGCCAAATGTCAAAATATTAACGGCGCGAGTTGATTGAATTTTAACACAAACCTAGCAATAATAAATCCCCTAAAATCGTCTAAATGTGTCGATCAAAATACAGGAATTTTAAAGGCTTTAGATTGGTATACAACACATATGATCTAGTAACTTTTCTGTCAATTAGTACCGCCTATTGAAAATATTCGAAATGAAGTGGTTGGACTATATAGAGGCGCCAAATTTCAAAACAACCAATAATCTAAAAGAACGCCATCGAAAACAATTCTTTCGCTGTGATTGAATTGTAATACCAACCAAGAATAGGTAAAGTTACTAGATTTGTACGGTATGAAGTTAGGGATTTTTATTTCATTATATTTTAAGTTATGAAATATTAAATGACAGTTTAAAGGTTATCCATCAAAAATCACTAAAGTTGATTTTAATTTTCAAAATTAATACCAACTTAAAACAACTTATAAAATATTAAACTGAACCGTCCGATGTATTCCCAAATTTTATAATAGAAACGTAATAATATTAGTTTAATTTGAAATAAGCGGCTAATTATTGCTAAATATAGATAAATAAAGTTAAATGTAGCCTCAATAACATTAATTTAAATCTAAATTAACAATAAAATCGTTACGGTCCTGACTGATATAATTTTGTCTTTATTTAATCGAATAAAAGTAATAAAGATAGACAATAACTGAAACAATATAACAATGCGCAGGCGCACTTATTTGTGCATGTCAATAGAAAGAAACAACGATTGTACTTTCCAACATGATAGAAAGAGATAAATATCGGGTAGTGGAAGGGTTGTCAATATTGCTACAGGTGTGACAATATAACCCAATTAAAATGCACTAGTTTTTTATCACTAGAAAAACATGGTGGTTAGTTTCTTATCAATTTATCAACTTATCGGTTGAAAGAAGCGATAAAATTCTCGATTTAATTATATTTTTAATTAATAAACAAGTGATGATATAATTACCACCAAATTATTGATAGAATTCGAAATTGGAAAAATGGTGAAATTCGGTGGAATTTACTAATTGAACAGGTCAGTATTTGGAAAATTTCCGGCCCTATTGTTTATTTCATTTTATTATCAATAATTACGATAAGAAACCGATTTAAAAAATAGACACATACAATACAATCTTAACAATAATAACTAATACTTGTTGAAATTACTTCGAAATTGCGGAATTTCATCCGAATACCTCCTGCGATGCATAGGTTATGTAAAGGAAACCGTCCAGACTGGCATAATTACTGTAAACTTCAGCCAATGTTAATGATAACGATAACATTGAACGATTATTGACCAATAGATAGAGCGATTGGTTCGCTGTCATCTTCATCCGGCTGCTGTTTTAACAAAAAAAATCAAAAATTGAATAAAATTGAGGTTAGAATTTCGAGAATTACCGTATAATCGTTTGAAATTGCGACATTGTTATCTCTTGCGGTACTAAATATTTCGATTTATCCAAAACGGGTAGATTCACCTCTTTACTATACCGACTCAAGATGATCTGGAAGGAAATTTCGAAAAAAAACTCGTTGAAAATACGATTAATTCTAACCTTACTGGAACTTTATTTGGGAATTTGTTTCTTAACGCCAATACGGCCTCATTTCGCGCTTCCATCTCTTTCTCATGATGGTAATTCGGCGTGTTATCACCTTGTGGTAAAGGGTTCGTTATCATTTTTGTACTGTTACTACCAATACTACCACCTGTATAAACGAATACAATTCAAATGTTTCTATTATCAGTGGATTATTTCTTTGATTAAACCGGTCGTCATACCTGTCTTCTTGTAGTTGTTATCACTATTCGAATTGAAATCGGTCATTATCACTAGATTTGTTTGGTGTTTTTTTGTGGTTAAATTAGAAAATTTCAATTTGCAACCCTGCAAATAAATTCGAATGTTTACAGTCGCGTACGTGTCGATTCACTGTTTTCTACAAGATTCTCATTATTATTATTATTATTGTTTGTTAGTATTTTAAAATTATCAAAGAAAAGAGAGGATTGGTTGTTTTATACAGGGTGTCCAATTCTATTTCACATTCTAGTCGGCCATGATTTTGTTAGAGTATCGTAGCTTTATTCACATTAACCTAAATTTGACGTTTGTTAATCGATTTTTTTAAAAGATAGATGAATACGGCTGCGAACTACGTCTCAAAACTTGCCCAATTGTGAATTAGCGTTGTACACCCTGTATATTGTCGATTTATTTAGAATTGATTGGATGTTAAACAAAGACAGATAATGATAATAGCCGTATTGATAAAATTAAATTTTATATTGAAACAATAATCTTGAATAAATTTTTTTTTAATTTCTTTTTAAAATTTTTTGATTAATTTTTTTCGGATTAACACACTAAATGCTTTTAGTACGTAAATCGTAGCCTTGTTTGGATTATTAAAAATGCATTTGATAAATTATCAAACAATCTATGACATAATGCAACCAAAGCATAGCCAACTTGTACGGGATAGATAACGGTATTTCTCCACATAGTAGGCTATGATTTTGGTGGATAGAGTCGTAGCTTGCTCCATACTTTACTACATTTGACATTTGTTCCAAAGCTTGCTAAATTTTTCAACGCCAATTTTTACCGTAGTGGCGCTGTTTACCATTACAAATCTTGAATGATTTGTTTAGTTGGCAATGGATTGGATCGTTAAGCTTGTTTCGTGTAAAATACAAAGTCAATTCTAAGTTGGCTGTGATTTGGTAACGTAAGGCTGTAGATTGATTCATATTTTAGTAATTTTGACGTTTGTTTTATTTTTAAAGTATATGAATCAATTTACGACACTACGTAACTAAAACACAGTCAACTATGAGCTGTACAAGGTAGCTAAGAATATTTCAGTTCGCTGATAGCTACATTTTTTTGTACGTAGTTCGTAGATTTATTCTAAAATGTATGTTAACAAATGTGAAGCAATCTACGTTACTACGTTATCAAAATATAGCCAACTGTGAGGAGCAATACCGTTGTATACAGGATGAATAACACTTGGTAATTGGCTATGTTTTTGGTGGACAGGGTCGTAACTTATTCCATACTTTACTATAATTGACAGTTATTCCAAGGCTTACTAAATTTTTTAACACTAACATAAGATCATTCTAGTCCCGTCAATTAATTTAAAATTTTACAATAAGCGAATTTTTGCCGCAGTGGCGCTGT
>JACDRP010000947.1:0-17267 GCA_013841185.1 Hycleus phaleratus | reverse complement strand
AAGACTTGTTAAGTCTTATAATACACCTGATCCGAAAACTTTTGGTGTCATGTCAAAGAAAAAGTGGCTGAATTGGAACCTAAAAGCATAGGTGAATTGAAGATATTAATTGAGCGTATTTGGAACAACATAAGCATAGAAACTTGCCAAAAGTATGCTTTAAGTGTTAGAAAACGTAGTGTGTCTCTTTGGCGAGCCAAGAGAAAGGATACGAAATGTTAAAAAAAAATTATGCATTTTTTTGTTGCAGTTTTAATTTCAATGAAAATTTTTCAATNTTTTTCAATAAGAGATTAAATAAAAATTTTGTACAATCACAAGTGACACATGCATTCTGTGCAACATATAAGAGATGTTTCGATATTTGATACTATCTAATCTTCATATAATTTCTAGAGCAATATGCATTTTTTTTGTTACAAACTGTATTTCTTTGGAAGCTCATACATTATTGTCTTCAATCATCTGTACAATAATTTCTCGTGTATTTCTTTTATTATCTATGCTCTTTCCTTCACCTCTGGTACTTCTTTCATTTCACAGTCTTGGTTTTCCCTTTACTGTTATAATTTTTTTTTGATTCTTTCTTCTTTGATTTAATATCATCATCTTCGTAAATTCTTAGGTCCTGAGCAAAAGTTACAACACCCTTTTTTTCCATTTTTAAGGTAAATTATTATTGTTAGAAGAGATAGATATGTTTGAATATTTATTATCTATATATTTGCTTTTATATGATCATAATAGTTTTAAATAAAAATTGTATTTTAAGGTAAAACAAAGGCTTACGGCAAATGAGCCTATCCTAAGAAAAAACATTTTTTACCCCTGAAATACTTCTTGTGATAGAGCTTGAATGACGAATGATACTTTTTGATTGTTGAAATATCAGAAATTATTTTACAAAAGAAGCTCTTGTATTTTTCTTGCAAGACAGCAGGATTTTTAGAGAACAGCTTACAAATGGGATATTTATCAGGCTCTGGCAAGTATTTAATTTGAAACATGAGACTTAAAAATCATCTGGCTAATCCAGAAATATCTTTGATTATTAAAACAAGGCGCAAATTACATAATAATAAATGTCTTATTTTATTTTGTCCTTCTTGCTCTATCCAATATATTTTTTTATGGAAAATTGGAATAGGCAGAGGCTGCCAGAAACTAATGATATGTCAATTCTCTGTACAGGAAGTTCTATCATGAACATAAAAAATGTTTTCTCCTAGATATTTGATGCATAAAAGATAGAAAACCGTATTTATAAATATTTTGAAGTTTGAAAGCCAACAAATTTATACAAACATTTGCTGTTTAATCTTTTGCTGAGTTTGTGTTAGAAGCAAAACAAAATACGACAATTGCTGAGCTCGTTTTAATCAGCCTTATAATATTGTTATTTTACATTTTTATGCAAATCAGTGAAAAATTTTTATCTCTCTATGTTGCTTGGCCTAAGCAAAATTTATCAATTTTATAGAGTAAATCTTACCTTGTTAGAATACCAAATCAAACTTTTTCATCATTTAAACATTATAAGCATAAAGTTTATTAACAACATAATATTAAATATGAAGTTTTATTGCGATTACAATCTCTTTAGTAGATTTATTTTAGGACACAAACTTTCTTATCTTCAATATTACATCTATATTTAAATCTACGATTCTTGTGTATTGAAATAAGTTAAGAAATTATCTTTTGCATTTTTAATATCAGATCACCTAATCTGTGATTTTTTGATCATCAAAATATTCAAATAATCGAGTTTTTTAAAGAGGAAAATACATTCTTGGTTACCTCAGTAATCAACAGATGATGACTGGTGGTATTGATGTAGAAACAAAAAAGCCTTTTGCAAAATGCCCCCGAACAGAGCCCGCTTAGAAATATATCCATGAAGTAATTTGCCTCGATAAGCTTTTCAGTTATAATTTTCATAGATGCCTTATTTTATAGGAAATTTGAATATACTGATTGGGTAGAGCATTCTAAAAACTTCTTGATCCTTTGATTGATTGTTACATACAAACTATTGAGAAATTTAGAAGAAACAAAAAGACTCCAAGTTTAGGTTTTAAAACATAATTTGACAAAAGTTAAATTAGAAAAGAATTTCAGAAACGACGATTTTTCTATTTAGTCACTTGCTGGCTACATACATATTTCAAATAAATGTTTTAAAAGGTTTTTTTTGGTATGTCTAGATTTTCTTTTATGTTTCTCTGGCCTTAGCCCAAAAATGATCAAAAGATCATCAGCAGTGATGTCTGATCTAAAAATAGCTGAATTGTACACTAAATTTTGGGGTTAAAAAGAAACAAATTTATTAATTAAAAGTATTTCAAAACATAGAAACATAGACCTGATGATTAAACTGTCAATAGAGAAAATCTGTTCTAAGCACATGTTCTTCTGAATTCTTTTAAATACCTTGTAGTACATAATAGGATTTCTCGAAATCATTTTCAGCATTAATTTGTTCTAGGGTTTCCTGATCACTTTCCAAGTTATCACAGGAGTTATAAAAGCTATCCATATGGCCTGATTTTTCCAAAATTTTCATCAAGATCTTGCAGAATTCTCTTTGATCCAGGTCATAATAATCAAACCGGTCAAAGCTGATGAAAATAAGAAGCTCAGAAAGACTATCAGGGACTTTTTTTGCCTTCAAATAAGAAAGCTTGGATGCTAAAATCTCGATATTCATATTTCCCGAGGATATAACGCCCAGATTCAGCAACTGTTCCCATGAAGAGTACAGAGGTTTAACATAGCTGTCGGGACATTGGGATATCACGATTTAAATGCCACCCACTTTGGAGTGCCTTCTGATGAGATCAAGGATTCTATTGCATACAGGAATGTTTCCGTTGCCGTAGCCATGAATAAGGATAATTTCATTACTTCTTAGGGTTACTCTTTCAAAAACGTTGATATGATCTAGAGGCGTAATGTAAAGAGATGCCAGTTTTATTCTCTTGGGTGTTATAAAGTGCACAGGCAGAGTTTTTTCGTATTCTGATGTAAGCAGCTTTGGTATATTGTCCAGAGACTCACAGAGGCAGGTGCGGTAGAAAAACATATCTGTAATAACACAAGAGAATTTTTTCACACACTTGGAAGAGAAAAGCTTGCCGCTGAAGCTCAAGTATACACCTGGCTTTTTTATGTTGCAGACGTAATTAAATGTTGAGAGAAGGTTTTCATAGGCGTCTGAACGCTGAGAAACTTCAAAAATGCTATAGGCCGAGCCAGTTATAAAAATGTGCGTCGAAAGATTCTCTATAAATAAGCTGATCATGTGAATAGTATAGGCCATTGTGTCGGTGCCCTGCAGAATGACGAACGAGGAGTACTTTTCATAGTTGTTGGCAATGTAGCCGATGAGCTTTGTATAGTAGTTATGGTTCATATCCGATGAGTCAATCAGTGGACTCAGGTCATGGAAATAATACGTAAAACTACCGTACTTGCTTTTGAAAGTTGGGTTGTCAAGGTCCTTCGAGGAGGTAAGAGCCTCAAGTGTCAGCACTCGCTTCTTCAAGACCGCTTTACTAGTATTCAGTAGGCCTTTGTCGTTATAGACCATTCCAATTGTGCCACCTGTGTGGATAATGAGCACATGGTGATCCCCATCACACCTTTGCTTAGACCTATTCTTGTAGAGCAGCATATTTTCAACTTGTAAGTCACAATATTTTTCACTTTCCATGGGTACGCAAAAATTTGGATTTAAATTCTAAAAAAATTGATTTATCAATTTGACAGGACGTCGCCAATATGATATATTGAAGTTCCAAATTGAGTAAGCAAAATCAACTGTTGGCAGTGTTTTATAAAACACTACCCACCTAGACTATTTCTTAAATTTTTTTTAATTCTAAATTTTTACTTACGGTCCAAAAAGTCTAAAAAACAGATGTAAAAACTAAATGCAGAAAAAATACCCTCAAAAAGACTCGAAGGTCAGAAAATTTCAGTTTGAGCCAGAAACCAAGAGTTTTTGGTTTTAAATGAACAACAAGACAGGACACTATAAATTTATTTTCAAGCTGCTGAAAAGTCAAAAAATTTAAAAATTGTCTGTAATTTTTTGTAAGAAAAGCTACACAATTGAGAGAAACAAACATCATTTCTATGAAACGACACAAAGCCTTGTGTTTGGGCTGGCATGAAAACATTATTTACAAAAATTTTCCAGCTTGACATTTTGAAACCTTTTAAATTCCAAATCAAATGCTTAACAATCACACCGCTTTAGAATAGGTCTATTTAGTTATTCAATAGCAAAGAATATTAAAATTCATATTAAAAATATACAAATTATTTTTTTTTCATTATAAGTTTTGTGAAAATAATTAGTTATTAAATAACAAATAAATTAAAAATCAAAAATATTCCTTCGCTACTGGCCTTTCATAATTAAAAAATGGCTGTAAAATGTATAAGAAAGATGTGCAGTAGACCTGTAAATACCAAGTTCTTTGTAAAGTCTCAGAGTCTTAATTTTCAAAAATATTTTAATGCCACATGGCTTAATTGACTTTAATCAATAAAAGTCTAAAAAGTTTTCGAAAAAAAACAGTTCTAATATTTTCTTTGATCATTACTTGAGACTTGTTTTCAATGGGCAAAAACGTGTTTAAACTTTTGTGAATGCTGGGGAGAATGCAAGATATTTCTCAAATTTTAATTAAAGAAAACTGATTTGCCAAATTAAATTTTGTTGCCGCTTTCTCATATTTCAGAACACACACGTGTTGCCGCTTTTGCTTCTTTAGTACCCTAGATACAGAGTATAAAATTTCTTTTTTTTTTGTAAAAATCTTCAGACATTTAATGGGGAAAATTGTGACAATAAAAGCAGAGGCATAACTATCAATGGTTTCCTCAGTGACGATAGAATTGTGACGTTTAGCAATAGCTTTCACATGAAACTAGGATTGCTGCAGCCTCTATTTGCTAATCCTACAAATTTATTTATAATTATACACTATTTTGACTTGTCTAGACACTTTTCAAGATTGATGATTCGTACAAAAGATGGTATTTAATAAAATGATATAGCCTTATGCACCATTTGTGCCATAAAAAACCTTTATCTTTAACTTAGGTTTCAAATAGAAAAACTACAAAATTTTAGCAAAAAAGAAGCTTTTCCAAAACATTTTTGATAACAAAACACTTTCGACAGTTAGATGTGATATTTTTATACTAAAATTTTATTGATTTAAGACAAAAATTTGATAATTTAAATATTTAAAATTGAAGTTAAAAACATACAAGTTTAATGAATTATCATCAGTATCTTATAATGCTTCTAAAAACTCATTATTTTAATTAAATACTCTTTTTAGACTTTTCTCTAGCTTTAAATGACTATTTTGAAAACTTGTCTATTCTGCCAAAATTTCTAAAATCCTAAATTTATCTGTAACTTTAGAATTTAAAATAATAGAAATCTGTCTTTTTTCTTTTCCAACTTTACATTCCTCAACTTTATTCATTGAGCTTTGATTGGGCTTACTCATTGGGGCTATTTTGACATTAAAAATAATACTGATATTCTTCGTAAAAATCCATGAGCAGAGCAGGCCAGAGTGCATTGCTGAAGCATCTCCTTCACACAAAAACTGATATGCTGTTGACATGGAAAAACAGACTACTGGCTTCTCAAGTCTTGGAATACAGTAAAATACACTGGTATTATTATGCTAATTTATTAAAAAGAACCCTCAAATATCTTGCCCTTTATGACGATCTTCTGCATTTCGTCTTTTTTATTGGCCTTTTCCATAATTCGCTCTTCAACACTGTTCTTGGTTATCAGTCTGTAAACAGTAACATCTTTTGTCTGGCCAAGTCGATGGACCCTGTCCATAGCTTGATGATCAATCGCTGGATTCCAATCAGAATCGTAGAAAATAACGGTATCTGCTGCTGTCAGATTTATCCCCACACCCCCTGCTCTCGTACTGAGAATGAAGATGAAGGCATAATTGTTCTTCTGCCACTCTTCTACCAATTCTTTTCGCTGGATGATCTTAGAAGAGCCATCAAGCCTAAGATAATAGTACTCCCTTTTTACCAGATATTCTTCAAATAGATCCATCATTTTTGTCATCTGAAAATAATGTAGGACTCTGTGATTTTCTTCTTTCAATTTTTTCAAAAGGTCGTCTAAAAAGCTCAATTTTCCAGAATCAGACATAAAAGTGTTCAACGGTGGAACATAAGTCTGTCTATCGATCTTGCTGCTTGAGATCCATTTTATTTCTTCCAAATCATGGTCAAGGTTGGTTGTATAATGCTTGTCGTAGATCTTTTCAGTAACAAATCTAAATCTTTTCAAATTATTCTCGACTATCTTCTTTCTTCTAATGACATCATCAAAAAACTCCCGAGATTCCATACAACCTCTTTCAAGTTGGAGCAGGGATTTGACAAGTTTTTCATTTCTATCTTTTTCTTTATTGTGATCTAAGATTGCAAGAAAAAATCGGCCTAGAGCATGGCATTCTTCTTGAGGAGCCAAAGCTGTTTCAGGGATGTACTTTTTTAAAAAAGACCGAAATTCAACATACACATTCTCACCAGAAATACCAGAACCCACTGCAGCATTAGGCTCCAGCTTTTCAAATAAATCAGGATGATTACACACCTTTTTAACCTGCATAATAGTATTTCCATAATCCATTTTGCTTGCAGGAATCTCATTGTAAAGCGCTCTTTGACGGTTACTCATTTCACAGACTATGTTAATAATCTCCTTTGCTCCAATCTCGTCCTTGATGTCGTCCTTGTGTCTCCCAAGCATTAAAGGCTTCAGAATGGTGTGAAGTTTGCTTATCTGGTCATCTTCTATCTTCACCTTGTTTTCTATGTCCTTGCTAAACCACTCACTGAACTCCAAACAGAGTCGGCATGATGAAATGTAAAAGCGACCACAGCTCTTGCATGTTGTTCTGGATGGGTGTACCTGTAAGAAGAAGCCTATTCCGGGCTTTGAATCCTAGAAGAATTTTCCACCTAAGCGAGCTTATGCTTTTGATGGCCTGTGCTTCATCAAGAATCATGTATTGCCATTTGATTTTGTTCATAATTGCTTCGTCAGAAACTGCAACCTGATAAGAGGTGACCACCGCATTCACTTTCTTCAGCTTTTTTCTCAACTCTTTTCTTTCCTACAGGTTCCCCCAATAGCTTAGAACCTTGAAAGATGGAAGGAATCTGGTGAATTCATTGTACCAGTTGTGGAGTGTGCTTGCAGACGTGATAACTAAAAAAGGACCAGTAACATCTTCAACCTCAAACAGATATCCCTATAAGGCAATGGACTGGATAGTTTTGCCCAATCCCATATCATCAGCAAGGATTCCATTTATTCCCTGGCTATAAAGATTTACAAGCCAGTTTAGACCTTTCAGCTGATAATCTTTAAGCTTAGTCTTTAAAATTTTTGGTTGGCAAACTTCTTTGACCTCGTACAAATCTCTGGGTGGTTTCTCCTTCCCTTGGTCAAACTCACTTATGTGGACAAGCTGCTCCTCGGCTGCCTGTTGTATATTACCGTTATCATCAGCAAGATCTTCCACTTTTCTTTTTTTATTCAAGAAAAAGCTTGCAAAGGCCTCTGTTTGGCTCATCAAGTAGTTGAACTTTCTTTTTTGTCGCAGCTCTTCCTTTTCTTCTTCTTCCCTCTTTTTCTTAACTCCCTCCTCCTTCTCCTCTTTCTTGATCTTTCCTTTCTCTTCTCTTGTCGATTTTTTAATTACTCCATTCAGCTCTCTGTTAATTTTTTTACTCTTTAAAGATGGATTGGTTTTAGATGTTTTGCTTAAACTTCTTCTCAGCTCCCTTGAGCATATGATCGCAATCTTTTTATTCTGGGAAATCATATTTAAATAATTAGCGAAGAATTGCTTATAGTCCTTTGGAATAGATCTGATTATGCTCAAAAACTGTTCTTCTAAATTTTTGTTTTTCGCTGACGACTTGTGTGGCTTGATGCACTTGAGAAACAGCTGGCATTTCGAAGCGCTATGAGAAGATTCTGGTTCACTGAAGATAGCGTTGTAGTTTTTCTTCGGTGGGGTGATAAATCTCTCTTCTTTCTCAAATATTTCAAGAAGTTTGTCGTATTCGCTCTGATGCATGAGCTGGATAAATTGCGTCGAGATTGTTATTTTCTAAAAATCTCCTTGCTTGCATTTAACTTAGATTTTATAATAAAAATATCCTGTGCATAAGCTCTTTTAAAGTAGAGAAAACAGTGATATGGCTTTTTATTTCCCAAAAACTCTACAGTTTATTTATTATTAGAAATGATGAACTATTTTAAATTAAATTGTGCTTTAAAATACATTAATTTTAGAATGCTTATTTTCATTGCCCACTTTCAAGTCTGATCAACAGCTAAATTAAAAATTATCAGCAAATCTACAAGATTGTCTTGACCTTCTTGCGTCCATTCAGTAAAGCATGTGTAAAATCACGTTTATTTTAAATTAAACCGAGAAAAATAAGCTTAAAGCACTATAGACAGTCATTGCAGGATTTTGATTAAACAAGAAACGAGAAAAAAATGAAACATAAATAAATCTTGCGAAAACATGCAAAATATAAGGCAAATCTTGATTATTCTGCCCTGTGCTCTATGCAGCATCATTTTGCTGGATAACAGCATAGTGAATAGAGCACAAGCTGTTAGGGCTGCTTTCAACAAAAATCCAAATTTATCCAGTAAAATGGGTCTGCAGACACCACAGCGTATGATGCCTATGACACCATCTAACTTGATTATACCTGTAAGTCCAAATAGAAACAATCAGAATCCTTACAATCAACTGCCAAACCAAATACCTAGAAATCCTCCAAATATAATCAGAATGTCTGCTCCCATCAACGGATTTACTGCAAATTTCCCGCTGAATTCTTTGTTGACTAATAATCTCTCGCCTAGCAATTCTTTGAAAAGCTACAGTGTTCCAATTCAAAAAAGACGGGTTGTGTTGCCACAAAGATCATTATTCCCTAATAGTCTTATGTTGAATCTTCCATCTCTAGCTAACAAAATGAATGATATGCCTCCAGGACATAACAAAAAACCTGGTAAAGCAGTAGAAATGGATGACTCTGAAAGTAGCTCAAGCTCATCAACAGTTGAGGACTTGCTATCAGACAAACCTAAACCTGTGAAAAAAAAAGAAAAAGCCGATCAAAAAGAAAAAAAGCCCAAAGAAAAAAAACAGAAAAAGAATAAAGAGCTGTCAGAGCAAGAAGAGACAAGTGGAAAAGAGCCATCCAAGTCTAAGAACAAACCTGAAAAAAAAGACAAGATAAAAGAGCAAGATAAACCTGAAGAAAAAGAAAAGTCAAAAGAGAAAGACAAACCAAAAGAAGAGAAGAAGCCTGAGGTTGAAATTACACCAGATAAACCTAAAAATGAAAATAATAGGACTCTTCCAAAAGACACAGGCTATGATCTAGAAAAAAAGTACAAATCTATTATGGCTGATGTAAAAAGTCACTTCCAAGATTATATGAACAGAAAACCAAACAAGACAGAACTTGACAAACATATTTTAAGAGACCTGCTGAAACCTGGAGAAACTCTTGATTTACAAAAAGAGTACATTCATGAACACAACATGGACATCAAAAACGCAGGGCGAGCAAGAAAGTTCTATATTTAATCTAAAATTAGAGAGTCAAAGGAAAAACAGAAGGAAATAGAATCAAAATTATCAGGACTGAAGGACCTATTGGAAAAGTTCAACAAACGATTAAAAGATCTAAAAAAGGAGCGCGATTCTGTCAAATCAAAGACAGCCTAGGCAAAAAGCTATGCTGAGAACAACAAAAGCGTAATTAAAAATCTCAAGGAAGAGATTGAGCACACAAACGGGCAAATAAAGCTCCAAGAGATAGAAATTGAGAAGTTAGAGAAAAAGATAAATGAAGAGAAAAACAAGTCAATGATTTTTGATGATCAGCAGAGAGTGTACAAAAACCAGCTGGAAGCCTACGAACAAAAAATGAATGGTGTTGCAGACAGTTTGGGCAGTGATGAGCAGAGACTGAAAGATTACGACCATCTCTTGTATCAAATTTGTTCTAATTCTTTAAATCTCAAGCACAAAATAGCGGAGACAGAAAAGAAGAAGAGGGAAGCAATAGACACACAGAACAGGCTAGAAATAGAAAAAAAGGAAATTGAGGACATCAAACACATTTCTATGTTCGCCCCTTACGACTGAAATTTGCAGCCAGAAAAGTTTTTATATGCAATAAAAATGGGCAGAATGCTATTGAATTACAGGTCAGTATGATTATTTTTGTATCAAAATTTTCTACAAAGTTCTCTTTGTTTGTCTTATTTGCCTTATTTTTGTTTTAATTGGGTTGTAAAACGTATAAATTTAAATAAAGTACATTGAGAGAATCTTTTTTTCTTGAGATTGGCAAAATGAAAAATAAGGGTGATTAATATTTTACGCTCTTGATAACAAAGCTTAAATTCCTTTAAACCTTTGTTTCAATCGTATTTTTGAAGAATAGCATTCTTCTCTGTTAAGGTTTGCCTATACTCAATTTTTTAAAAATTTGCCTAAAAAATATTGCTCCAATTTCAGCTTCCGATGGCACCATTTACAAAAAAACAGAAAATCGTGTGTGTTATAATCAGGATGATAGAATGGATAGTAAATAGTAGACCACTGGTGCATTTTTTGAATCGTGTTTCTGCAGTCCTGTGCAAGTTTTTCTTCTTGAACAGAAGACATCCAGAAGAAAAAAATTGTTTGTTTGAAAATCTGTCAGTTGCCTTTATTGCCGATGGAAACAGGAGATGGCTTAAAAAAATACAAATGAAGAAGAGACCTACTAATCCTAGATATTACTCTGGACTATTTAACGAGTTTTTCCGACATTCAAATATACGTCAAATCAAAATTTAGATTCATGAAGACTTGGGAAGGTGAAGGTTGACACAGGCTTTAAAAAGATCCTTGAGATTATCAAGTTTGCATATCTCAACAATTTTAAGGAAGTATCATTTTTTTGTTTTGCAATCAGGAATTTCAATAGGCCTAAGAACGACATTAGTGAAATAATGGACTACATCAAGAATACCGAGCTGTTTGATCATTCTCTTCCCATCCAAATAAAAAATCTACGGGAGGATTCATATGCTGGATCCGGAAGTCAGAGATAAATTATTATAAAAAAAAACTTCTGAGACATATTCTATGAAGGCAAAATTATTGGTAAATTTGTTTGTGGCTATGGGATGAGGCAGACGCCATTAACAAGTTTGACAATGACATTGATTTACTTATTAGAACCAGCGGGGAGAAGAGGTTGAGCAATTTTTTAGTAAACCAGGTTGCAAGAGGAGCCTCTGTTGATTTTGTCAATCCCCATTGGCCCGAGTTTTCCATTCTACATATATATTTGACGTTAATTAAGCATTGCTTGGAAAGAAAATACCTGAATGAATAATTTTCGCTAATAAATAATGTTGACTTTATTCTGAGAAGTAAAATATTTTACCCTTTTCGCGAGAAATTCTTGAGTAGAAAAATAGAAACTGTTTTTATTGATTTTTGAAGGAACACTCTACCACAAAAATGTTCTAAATCAATAATTCCTATTTTTTATCGAAAAATACAATTTTTTCAAATATTTCATATTTAAATAACACATTTTTAGACAAAGCATTAACTCATCTGTAGCATATAACATTCTTAAACATACAAATTATTGCTTCTTGCAAACAATTTTTATCAAATCAAAAAGAATCTAAAAATATTATTCAGGTATATCATTTGACTTCATTGTCCATCCAATTTATATTCATAACATAATAATATAAGCCACCTATCTTCTCATACATCTCGCAGTATATTTGCTTTAAAAAGAAGATCGAAAATACTGTAAAAAGCGCCTTGTCTATCATAAATCCAAAATGGATCAATCTCCAAAAGGTAAAAGCATAATTGAATATTGACAAGAGTTTGGACAAAGTAAAAATCATGTAAAGTGTTATCAAAAGCATAATGCGGCACAGATGGTATGTCTTGTCAAATTTTACTAAGCCCTTGTTGCTATCATTGAAGGTATCGCTGCCAAACTCTTCAATTATCGTTGCAAATGCCTCAAAAATATTTTTAAAAAACAAAATTGACTCTAGATGGCATATTAAAATTAAAGCAAGGGTTATAAATGAAACAAAGAATGAGTGTAATGGCTTCTCGCTTGGTATATTGTAAGATCCATGGCATTGCTCGCATTTTTTGATATCACTAAACGCCTTGCCTTTGATTCTCCATATTTTGAGACACGTATAATGGACATACTTCACTGATCCCATACAGTTGCATGGGCTTATAAGGTCTTTGGCCTCTGTAATTGGATTTGTCTCAGAATAGCAAATTCTGCAGAATATTTCATTTGCTTCCGAAGACATATTAAAAAGGGAGATTACCCAGCTTTTAAACAGAACTTTCCCTTTAAACCGCCCAATAAAATCAAATTTAAAGGGACCAATGAATTTGCATGCAAATCAGTGCTGCCATCAAAAATGCCTATCAAAATAATTTATAGAAGTAAAGACAAACATGTCTTGATTATAGCATCTTTTCATTTTTATAGTTTTAAAAAGTTTTTTATTCTTAAAAAAATTTTTTAAACAAACAAATTTTTTATCAAATACTATTAATACAAACTTGCCATGACTTTAAATATTCCACATTTTTAGCATCTGAAAAATAAAAGTTTAATCAAAATATTCAGAAACTTCTGGTTTTGGCACCTTTGGCAGTTCAATGTCACAATCAGTACGGGTGTAGTCCCATAAAAAGTCAGTCTCGGCTCTCAGCAATGTTTTCAGAGGATCAGAAAACTCATTGTAAGCATCAATCACATCATTTTCTTCAAAATGCCTGAAAACCTCTAAAAATTCTTCATCCTCCTCAAGCAACTGTATAATTCTCAAAACAACGTCCTTGATCTTATTCATTACAGACTCATTTTCGTATATTTTTTCTGGTCTATCTTTTGTCAAAGCTCTTTCTGAGCTTTTATGAGACGAGTGTGAAAATGAAGTCTGGCTGTCGTTTATGTTCTCGTTAAGCCTGTCTCGAACTGTCTGGAGCATATTTCTCATATTCCTCTTTCAATTCATTTAGCACAATCAGGTCACTTTTCGAAAATCCTACACAAAATTTCTTGATCAAACTTTCCATCGATTTTACATCATCGCTGCTGCAAGACTTGAAAACACTAAAGGCTTTTGCTATTTTCTTTCCTTTCAAAAAATACGAAATAGAATTAACATGGTCTCTTAAATAGTTGTTGTATATTTCACCAGCCTCAGCAAATCTCGATTTTCCGGTGAGCAGATCTATAAAAGCCCTGCAATTATCTTCTGAAGAGTCAATACTGAGTGCCTCCTGCCAGAACAAGTTCTTTTTAGCTGTAGCCAGTGCATTGAGAGTGTTTCCAGAATTTAAGAACAAGTAAAACTGATCTAAGGGCTCTTTAAACCTTGCGACAAGTGGGTAGAAACAAAAGTCAAATACATGAAAATAAGAATACATGATAAGCGTATCAAGCATATTGTATTTGGCAGCATAGTCAATAATTTCTTGAGATGACATGCTTGAGCTAGCATCTTCAAAAGAAACTATTTTAGACTTTACGAGATAAAACAAGGCAGATTTACGATCTTCAAGATATTCTGACAAGAAAAACTTAATATTTGAGAACGACTTGTAAAACGTTAAAAATGATGCGGAATCTCTTTGGCAAAGCTTATGAACTGTAACTATTGTGTCAATTCATTGTCTTAATAGACTCCTTGACAATCAGCTCTGGAGATATCTTTGTCAGCAGCAGCTTAGCCACTTTTTGTGTTAGAAATATAGAAGCACAAGTCCATTCGATTGATTGTGATGAGTATGTTAATAATAGTCGAGAAATGGTGGGCTAGGGTGAGGTTTTTAAGAAAGCTGTTGATTATTGTAATTGACAAAGAATTGACAGTGATTAGCTCATCCGAAGCAGTGTATTCCTACCTTAAAAAATTTACCCGATCAGAGTTTTTTTCTGTAAAAAGAGTTTCAGCACTAATTTTTACAGGAATGCGATTAACATTCTCAAAAATATGCAAAACCGAATCAAGGGCAATAAAATTATTCGGCTGTGGAACAAACTCAGAGTTCTTCAAAACACAACTTGGATCAAAGTTGTAATCAAGCCTTTCAAGATACTCATTTTCTAAACAACAAGATGAAATGTGAATGTTCATGGCCTGAAACAGAGACAAAGCGTGAGAGTCAGAAAATGAAGACAAGTTTTTCACATCAAAGCCTTTTTTCTCAAAAAAGATTACAAAATCAACATGATTGTAGTCACAAAGCTCTGCAGCTATGGAATAATCGCCTTTTTGAATAAAACTGCGGACCAAAGCCATGCTAAACAATTTGTTGGTGACAGACTCCAATGTTCCAAACCTAGTGTAAAAAATTATTTTGTTGTCTTTCAAACAAAGAATGTCGGTGTTATCGTCAGCAAACTATCAAACTTGTCTCCAGTTGAAAGATCCAAGACAGTAAGCAAGCCTTTTGTAATGTATATGAGATATAACAAGAATGAACAAACTCCAGAAATGTCTGTCTTTCCTATTATTGGAGAGACAATATTTTCAGCAATACTTCCATCTTTTAGAATATCTGCACTTGGCAAGATTCCAGAGTTTAGAAAATACACTTTAGAATCATCAGAGTGAAGAGAAAAAGACATGCCAATATCAAAGTTGAAGGCAAACACATGACCATACAAAACTAATCTATTAGAAAACAAGCATGCAGGATAGTCTTTAAATTTAAACATCTTAATAATATTCACAACAACTTCAGAATCGTTGTTTTTGTGGGCATTTTGCACTTCTTTGATCTTATTGACAAAATTTTCAATTTCAGGAAATTTTTCACCAATAATTTTCACATACTCACCCATGTTAATTAAAACGGTAGAACTAAACACTAACATGCCAACAACATCATCAGAATGCTCATAGCTTATGCAGTTTAGGTAGTGTATCATATCATTGCCATCAATTGATATCTTTTCTATTGCTTTTTCAGACATAATAAAAAGCAAGTTTTGATCGTAATAAAACCTCTTGATTTGAGCATCAACTTTGATTTGCTTATAATAAAATGGAGGAGGAATGCATGCACGATCGAGGTTTGTATAATAAAAGTTTGACCCATCAGTGACAAAATTCTCACTGGTTTCTCTGTAGACATGATATTTGAAGATTGAATGCCCTTGCAAAATGAGAATAGCATTGTCTTCTGTGCCAAAAAGCTTGCCTGAAACAGTAAATTTGTTGTACTAGAAAAAGTTTTTCATAAAATAGCCAGAAATGGTTCCATTGTTGCAGGTTAAGAGTATTTCTGCTCCATCAACAGCAAGCTTCATGAGAACTGAGGCCTCGGCCACCAGTGGATCCTCATGCTCCAATCCATTAGGCTCAATAAACATGATTGTAGATCCGATGGCACAAGCAAACTTGTTGTACTTTGCAATATAAACTGCACTTTTAATCTTCTGAGAAACAGAGCTGACGAGCTCAAAGTCTAAATTAAATATGTGCATAGCCTTAGGAAAGATAACGGCAAAAATACCGTCTCCAAAAACCAGACTGCTGAAGCGGAGGCTTTGTAGGCTAAAATTTTCGAAGCTCTCAGTTATGCTCCTGTCTTTTGATTCCGAACTGTTTACCTTATTTTTGCCTGAATCTTCAGAATTCAGTACTGGACTGCCAATATTTTTGATATTTTTATTTTTTGTCAAATCAAAGTAGGCACTGAAATATAGAATTTACTTGTCTGTTACAATTACAACCTTGTCTTTTTCACACCCAACAGCATACATACGGTCAATCAAACAGCCGAAATTTTCTATTTCCTTTACATGCTTATTTATCCTGTACCAGTTTTGATCGTCTGAAATTAGGAAAATGTCGTAGGCCAAGCTTTGGAGGTAAACGGCATTGAAGGGAAGCGATATCCTGTCTTCTCTAAAGTACAAAACATTCTGGTCTATCCAGCAGTCTGTGCTGTAGAGGGAAGTAGACTTGTTAAATTTTAGCAATTGTCTGTTTCTTAAATAAAAATTTTCCATGCGGATGCAAAACTTAAAAATATTTTTATAACAATTTTAATATTAAAAAGATTGTACTAAACTGAGAGGATATTTAATTTTATCATTTGCAGGACAAAATGAAGCTGCTAAAGCCCATTTAAAATAACACAAAACTGCTGAGCAATAAATTCTATTCAGGCCTAAAAATTTGTACAGAAAGTCATTGTAAAAATTTATTATAAATTCTCAAATATTTTTGTAAATTTCCAGCTGCCAGACACTCAGCAACTTCAAGTGTAAAACAGATGCATTTCTCAGGCAAGCCCAGGAACGCTAAAATGTAATTTTTGAAAAATAAGACTTAAATTAAAATTTGTGCTACCTCGGCACAAAGCCTTATAAAAGACCTGTTTCCTTCAAGCGTGCTGTGCTCCAAATGGCAGAATACGTCATATGCCGCATTCCATGGCTTCGGAGTGCTTTCTGATTGGGGTCTTTGAAATTGCTGAATTTATAAAAAAAAATTCTAGAATTTTTGGCATAAAAAGCATAAAATATAGAAGAGATAAAGCATAACACATAAAAATGAAATTGGAAGGTAAATGGCTGTTTAGCATTCAGCATACAAGTTAATACAGGGCAGCTTTTCGTTTACGAATAAGAAGCTCCTGAATAGATACCCTTAGAATGCCATCATATTGTGAAAAGTTCTTCGACAACAAACAAGAAATTGTAGAGTCAGAGATAAGAAACATAGAGAATCACATGAAGAGGCTGGAGCAGCAGCGCAGTTCTTTAAATCAGCAAGTGCGGACAATTAGGGAAGAAATATCTATTGTGCAAGAGTCGCCCTTTAGTGTTGGAACAGTTGTGAACAAAATGGGCAAAAGAAAGTGTTTAGTGAAGACCCAGCCTGAAGGAAAGTATTCTGTCAATGTAGAAGACCAAGTAGACTATGATGCACTAAGGCCAGTAATGCGGGTGGCGCTAAGACCTGACATTTATGATATCCACAGGATCCTTCCTACATCGATTGATCCTATAGTTTAATTGATGATGGTAGAGAAAGTTCCTGACAGCACATACTGTAGTATAAATATGTATGTTCT
>JACDRP010000946.1:0-17339 GCA_013841185.1 Hycleus phaleratus | reverse complement strand
CCTTGTGAGAATTGGGTGCAATTCTACAAATTCAGCACGTGAAATCCTCTGTAAGTTGGCATTTTTGCGTTGTTTTAATAACCAAATTGTGCTTTTTACGCGAAAATAGAGCGATTTAGCTCGTTTTAACATATTTTTTAAGAAATCTCCACCTTTCAGTTGGATTTTCATTCAGCAATAAATGTGAAGTTTCCTAGTTTATTATTGAATATTGCATCAATTTTTACGATTATTGAAATAATGAAAGTTAAATTTGTTTATAATCAAACTGAAGTGGTGTCTTCTCAAATATTTACAAGACGTTCAATTGATTGAAATCGATATCTAAATATCTAGAAAATTTAATTTAATATTTCAATTAGTGCCAATTTCTGCTAGTAAATCACTAAACAAACGTATAGTGGATATAATTCATCTCATTTATGATGAAATAGATGCGTTACTACATTATTACCATACGTTTTGTAATCGTTTGTGAACGTGTTTTATTATTGTTATTAGTTTAATGTAAACTTTAATCATCATTTAAAAGATTTGTAATAAAATATTCGGGTAGAATAGCAGAATAATTGCATCAATTCGCAATATAGCACTGCAAATTTAAAGATTCATGACTTTTTAATCTCCCACGAAAAATCGAATACGTTAATTAAACGCCAAGATGACCTTTGTGTATGGATTTTTCGTGCAAATTTTCGTCGAAAAATCATCAAACATTCACTTTCTACACACACGTAATTATAATCATTCAAAATTTCATGTTGCGATAATAAATGATATCGTTATGATTCAATTACCCTTCATGTCATCATCTTTATGGTTGTAATCACGACGAAGCCAACACAAAAGATTCCTATCTAGATCATCGTATTGTTAAGATTTTGTAGTTTTTTCAACTATTCTATCAAATGACGGCCGCTAATGGCTTTATTGTAAAACTGCTAATTAATAGAATTGCAAAATCAATTAAAAGCGATTTACCTTTCATTATAATGATTAATAATTTTCTTAAATGAAGTGTGTACAAAGCGAATATTTGATATTTAGTGTAACACTGACAATGACGATCGTGATTTCTGCGATATTTGCTAACATTTAATGATGATCGAGACCTATATTCGTATTAATTAACACAATTAATAAGTCCTGAAATTTTACAATTTCGCCCAACTCGTGAGTTTTAGATTTGTGTAAGCTCCATCACGTCTGGTGGTCTACACACAATAATTACCGTTGATTATATTAATGAAAGCACACATAAATAGCCACGAAAACAATTTTACAATATGGGAAAAATTACAAGTTTCGGATAATAATAATAAGTGGATACAATGTAATCGCCAGATAATTCCACCGTATACTCACTAATCTGTTTTATTAATAATTTACGTTTTTTTAAATGCTGGATTTCTGTTGGAAACAATTCTAAATAAGGCAGTCATGACTATTACCGCATCAATTTCAATGAGTCTCTTCTAACTGGAATCGTGTAAAATAACAGATTTTGATGGTGAAAGTGTCCCATTCTAAAATCGTAATAATCACAAAATTCTAATCCAAGATGCACCTATTACGAAACAATATCCAGATGAGTTTGTATTCTAGTAACGCTGATTTTTCTAGTTGACTCAAGAAAAATCTTCCCCACTTTATTCAGATTTAAGAGGTGGATTCCAAGTCGTCTTTAGGGTTGTAGAATCGTATAAATACATAGCCAATGTAGCTGGAGATTAGTACAATTCGACTATTCGACTCATCTGGAGATATATTAGATTGTAATTTAGAAAAATGGCATGGCTGAAATTAGGACTAGGTGAGTGTTTTATTGATTGAATATTAAAGTTAATTATCATCTTGCATAATTCGAGCATATATCAACGATATAAAAGCTGTTAAATTCGAAACAAGCTGTAATTGATGTAACTTGAAAGATAGACGTGACATTCTAATTGTTTCTCAAATAGTCACTCGTTATTGATGTTTTAATAATTGAACTATTGCAAAATGATAACAATGTTCTACCCATAAAAAGGAGGTATTTTTAATACAACTTTTGTTTCAGTATTGTTTGCATTCTTCGCCAATATTACGGTAAGTTTTATCACTGTTTTGTTTAAAGAAATTGGTTTGATTGGATTGTTTCAAGGCTCAACAAGGTTACAATTACGAACGTCCTCAAAGGCCGTTCGAGCCGACTCCATACCAGACAGGACAACAATCCGGCTCCTCTACAACGAAACAAAACGGTGGATTTGTTTCGGGATATCGGAAATCTGATGGAACTCCAATCCAACAACTGGAAACAGGCCAAAAAATTGGTACATCTCCTGTAAATGGTGGCTATCCAGAATCGCCAACAGCCTCTGGATATCAGAAATCTAATGAAATTCTTGAAGGGGGCCGAAAAATTGCTACCGTCCCTTCAGGATATCCGGGATCTGTTCCTCCATCTACTGGATACCAAAAGTTAACTCCTACAGGAGCATCTTTTCCGGTAACTGGCGGCTATCCAGAATCGCCAACAGCTCCTGGATACCAGAAATCTACAGAGACTCTTCAAGGAGACCAAAAAACAGCTATTGTACGGCCAGGATATCCTGCTCCATCGACTGGGTATCAAAAGTCTACTCCTATAGGACCATCTCTTCCTGTAAGTGGCGGTTTTTCAGATTTATCTTCGCAAAAACCTGATCAATTTGGCAACATATTTCAAACACCATCATTTCGTCCATATCCAGGCCAACAAAATGGAAATTTAACACTTTTCGGCCAAACACCAATTGGTTCTTTTGTTAATGGCCAAGAAGAAATCAACGAAGGTGATTATTCTGCAATTCCCGGTGTACCTGACCAAGATTATCCGATTTATTCCGAAATCCCAACAACATCCTTTTCCTGTGACGATCAACAATATCCTGGATATTATGCAGATACAGAGACTAGATGCCAAGTCTTCCATATTTGTGCAAATAATGAAACTTATAACTTTTTATGTCCAAATGGCACCGTTTTCCATCAAGAATATCTAGTCTGTGTTTGGTGGAACCAATTCGATTGTAGTACAGCACCATCTTTATATTCAATTAATGCAAACATTTACGATTATACAATTATGGGAGTACCACAATATCCAGGTGGTAACCAAAGATTTCCGGGACAAGGTATAGGCGGTCCACCAGGCAGTACCGACTTAAATCAACCAAACGGATATCAAGAGAAGGGTCCATCTAGAGAGTATCCCACACAAGGGTTAATTAGTCCACCAGGTAGTCCAGGAGCAATTCAGCCAGGTGGTTCTAGACCTGGTGGGTATCCAGGAACAACTCAGCCAGGTGGTTCTAGACCTGGTGGGTATCCAGGAGCAACTCAGCCAGGTGGTTCTGGGCCTAGCGCATATCCAGCAGCGACTCAGCCAGGTGCTTCTGGACCTGGTGGGTATCCAGGAGCCACTCAACCAGGTGCTTTTGCACCTGGTAGGCATCCAGGAGCAACTCAGCCAGGTGGGTATCCGAGCGTATCTGGAGGATATCCTGCAAAACAACAGCCCGTCGCGGCACCAAGAGAGCGCCAACAAGGTCGATTTGAATTGCCAAAAGGACCAGGCGGATTTCCGATAAAATCACAACAAACGGACTACCAAGGCGTAACTAGTCAACAATTGAATGGATATCCAGGTGTGTCTCTTGCGAAACAACCGGAAGGTACTTCTCAACCCCAACAGGGTGGGATTAAATTGCCCCAAGGACCTGGTGAATATCCAGGTGGTTATCCTAAAGAACAGCCATTAATTCCATTCCCCGGAACTAAGCCGCAACAGCCGAATAGAGAATATTTACCGCCTGCTAATGGAAAATGATTCGAGATTTTTATTGGAATTCAAAATATCCAAACGTATGTAAATATAAACGATTTTTATATAAAGCAAATCTATGTAGATAACTGGAAATAAATAGAATTTATAATGCAATTATTACCGTTTTCTTCAAGGATAATTTTATATATTTCGGGAAATATTGTAAACATTTCATACAATTTAATTTATTTTTGATGCGACTTCAAAAAGACACTCTTCTTTACATTGTTTGCGAGTAATTTTTTTAAAAGATTGTGTAAATACTGGTAGAGTAATAAGTACCTCGTTATTTTATCAATTTTAGAATGTAAGGCCAGCTTCAGAGTACGTGTTGAAGATTTTCTCAACTGAATTAATATAAGCTGCCGTTCTAATATCCAATCCCAAATTGAATTTTGCAGCTGTCTTCATTATAGCCTAAAACAATTATAATTTAAAAAAAAATCGAATTTATTAATCATTATTTATACTCTAGCTGAACGTTCCATTGTATAATCAAGACCAGAATGTACGATATCTTTCTCAGAAGCACCAGCAATTTTCTTTTGGAAAGACTCAGATGGTGTAATTGGTATTTTACCACAATCTGAGCCAAATTTCCGCTCCAACGACTCTTGGACAGATTCTAAAATAAATCAATGTTATTCAATGAAAGAACAAATTTTAAAATTATTACGCAATAGATGATAGTTGGAATCTTTTTCGTACTTAAATGTAAGTCTACCATATGATACATGATTGATATTTTTTAACCATTCAAAGAATGAAACAGTCACACCACCAGCATTAACGTATAAATCTGGAATTACTAAAATATTCTTTTTCAATAGAATTTGATCAGCAGCTGGTGTTGTTGGACCATTAGCAGCTTCAGCAATGATTTTAGCACGTATTTTATCAGCATTAGCTTTTGTTATAACTTTTTCTGTAGCTGCCGGTACTAAAATATCACATTCTTCATACAATAATGTATTCCCTTCGGATGGTTTCGAATCGGGGAAACCTTTAATTGTTCTATTTGTTACTAAATGTTCTTCTAGAGCTTTTGGATCGATTCCATTTGGATTATAGATAGCACCATCATATTCTATTACACCAATACATTTAGCACCGGCACGATGTAAATACCTAGTTGTATGTAAACCAACATTACCAAAACCTTGTACAATGAAAGTTTTACCCTCCCAACCGGGTTTACTATTACACATTTGCATAAGTGTTGGTTCATGAATGAAATTATCAATACCATGATATACACCACGACCAGTTGCTGAAACACGTCCATGTATACCACCTTGATTGATTGGTTTACCAGTAACACAAGCATGACTATTTATATCACGATAACCAATTGTTTTAGCATATGTATCAGCAATCCATGACATTTCACGTTCACCAGTACCCATATCAGGTGCTGGTACATCAAGACTAGGCCCAATAAAACCTTTCTTAGCCAATTCTAATGCAAAACGTCTTGTCAATTTCTCTAATTCATGTTCGGAATATTCTTTTGGATTGATTTTTAAACCGGCTTTAGCACCACCGAATGGTACATCAACACAAGCACATTTGAATGTCATTAGAGCTGCTAAAGCTTGGACTTCATCGCGGCACACATCGAGCGAATAACGGATACCTACGACAAAAATCGTATTTTTGACGAGCAATTTAACAATTTATAGATTATTTGTGCGAAATTTCGTCAATAAAAAGCGTTACACACAAAATGACTCAAAATTTCATCAAATTCATTTCTCTCCATTTTATTCTGGAACAAGTAAGAATGTTTCGTGTTTATTTCAGAATACAACAACGAAAAAAAAAGGAGCATTTTTGCGTCATTTGATGTGTTTAGCTTGTGTTCAAAAGTCTCTAAAACTAGCTACGCGGTTCAAATTTTGTCAATAAAAGAATCGTTTAAGTAAAATAAGCGGTACTAGTACAGTATATAAAATTGTAATTTAAGCTAGTTTTATTTATAAGTCAACACCTGTAAGTGCGAAAAAAACGAGCAACTTGCCAAATAAACTAAATATTTAAAAAAATACCAAACATTTGTTTAATTCATTAGTTGCATCATATGATACAGCTATTCACATAAACAGCCCAGTGATAATGTGATAAAATGACGTATAATAATAATAAAAAATNTGTTAATTATTAATGATAATAATAATGAGACCATTATATTTGTTTTTGTATTATTACCGGTTTTTTTTTGAAGTTTTTATAATAATTTACAAGACCTCCATTAAATCTACATTTGCGACAAGTTTCCTAACAAGTTAATCTCAATTGTTGATGAGTTGATTTTGCACGATAAAAACAATTAATATTTGATTAGTTATCTAGAATAAAATAATAACGATCAATGATAAACCGTTAAAATTAAATATTCAAAACCTACGATCGTTCTATTTTTGTTCAATAAACAATAATTTAGATTTAACAAATTATGTATTCTAAAACAAAACTTAATTTGGAAATAATGAGTATCTAGAAACGAATAAATTTACAAATAAAGTGGCTATAATTTTTCTAAATATCACCGACAAATCCACGTGTAAACTTGAAATTGTATATAAATTAGTAAGCGAAATTTATCGAGTTTTAAGCAAACAATCTACTTTAAAAGATAACTGTGAAATTCAAAAAAGGGACAAGGTTATTTCAACTTTTATTGAGCATAAAAGGGTCATATTTACATCATTTTGAAAGCCCTTATTTCTATATAATTAGCAATTTATAACTTATATCGATTTTACCTCTTAAGTAAATGGAGCCAATTTACCAGTTCTACATTCTTTTAAAGCTTGGTTCAGAACTTATCAGAATACTATCAACATTTTGAAATTTATCTATTTAGAAAATTAGGCTTATAAAAAATTGATATGTTTCCAGACAATTGCGCCATATAAACTTTAAACTATTACAATTTTTATATAAAAAAATTGAATAAATCGTCAAAATATAGGCCACTTTAATTGGGAACTTGCCAAGAGGTCTACTGTAATGTAACATTTTTGTTTTAATGTTTTATGGAAATTTTCAAGTTTCTTACTCGAAAACCGCAAGCATAAAAGAGGATTTTTTTTGTTGAATTCTGTATTTAATTTCGCGGTATCTAT
Source organism: Hycleus phaleratus (assembly GCA_013841185.1). Lineage (NCBI taxonomy): Eukaryota > Metazoa > Arthropoda > Insecta > Coleoptera > Meloidae > Hycleus > Hycleus phaleratus. Next base: position 10,358 of record JACDRP010000946.1, on the reverse strand, counting down.
CGAATTTTCAGCCTAGTCGCTTTCTATACTCTTGAATAATAATCGAATTCGATTTTAATTGTTTACAAGCGGTGCGAATTGAATAGAATAACATCAAGGACTCTTCAATTTATTTTTAAATAAAACCACAATTTTTTTACCTCCTTTCGTTGGCATCCTGTGTGTACTATGCTGTGCTCGATAGCCTTTAATAATCTCATATTCACCATTATCTCGACGTAATGGGAAACCAATTTCGATAATATGATCGCACTGTTCCATCAATGTCAAGATACCTTTAACTTTCGCCTTTCTTTGTTCTAACGTTAATTTCGAGCCGCGGACTTTTGTTAAATCTTCAACCAATTTATCTTCGACCAGACAACAGGCGCGATGGAAGAAATACTCAACCATATCGAAGAATTGCGGATCGGGATTTGTTGGCATGTCTTTTAAACGATCCGGTATAACATGATCGGCATAGGTACGATTCGATTGTATCGATTGATTGATTGATGGTAATAATTTCGTGAATGTACCATGTTCAATTGTTGCTTTCAATGGTACAATCGTACGGGATAACGACTTAAAATTCAACATCTTAGGTTTGTTGTCAACAAAGTTCACTAGAAATTTCTTCTAAACACTACTAAATTCGATTAATTGATGATGTTGTATTTATACGTTGTACATACCACCACGTCACCTAAACAAATAAAAATTCTACCAAATTATTTCCTATTTAAATAAATTAAAGCTTACGTAATCGGTAATATCGCGTGAAATGTAAATTTTCGCCTAACCCCACCAGAACACCACTAGCAAGTGTCAAAATTAAAATGGCGAGCTGTCAAAAATCAAACGAAAACAGCGCCACTGTGATCGAATAATACAACTATAAAATCAACGTTGCCGCTACTTTTATTATAACGACTTAGACAACCAAATATACACAAAAAACTACAGGACATCCCGTGGAATTTGATTTCTTATCAAAAAATTTATTGTTTTTAATTTATGCATGGTCTAAAGTGTATTTGTATACGGGTTCAAATTGTTGCTAGTCATCAATTTATTTGCTCCTTTATAATTAGAATTACTGATAATGTTTACAAGGCTATCAATGTTCAAATAAAAATTTTTGTCGAATAAACAGTAAAAATGTTGATAATTTTGATATTGAAATAACAATAAAATACTAATGAGAATTTCTCAATACAAAACTAATCGACTTTACTATCTTTATTATTATTATAACAATATTTAAAATAAAAGACGGAAAATTCAACAAGGTCAACAACTATATGAGTTTGTTGTTGTTTGGTTTAAAATTTATGCTTTCCATGCCCAGTTTGTTGTTGTTATTTACAACAAGTCAGTGTGTCTGCATTCTTAATGAATTATTTCTTTCTTTTTTATTAAAAATAACTGTTTAGTTTGTTTGACTAATCGTTAACGCATATTTTTAAATCCAGGTAAGATTGTAGTAATATCAGGTAATTATGGAAGACTGCTAATTAATACCCAATAATTATAATTTCAACGTCCGATAATAGCGCACGTTCATCCAGTCTTCATCAACTTGACCTGGTATTCAATTATTTTTAATTGATTTGTCGTTGATTCTTTCTAATACTGAAAATCGAAAAAATTCCAAGATCGAAAGTAAAAATCCAATAATGTACGAAAGAGGTCGTAAACTTTGCTGATAACAAAAGAAATTACGAAAAATTAATGAATAAACACCATTTTATAAGTAGCACTCGAATTGATAACATATCAAACGGAATTATTGTTTATTTTTAGAAAATGTTGTCGAAAACACAAATACTCTATGGGAAACTACTAAATTTCACCCCAACGATAACTGCAAGGTGTTTAAACACAGAAGCGGTAATAGCACGCGAGAAAAAGTATGTCGCCCATAATTACCACCCATTGCCGGTAGCTCTAACTAGAGGCGAAGGTAAGTTTCTCTAATGTTTTAGAAATTCTGTTAAACTTTCTATATTTATAGGCGTTTTCGTTTGGGATGTTGATGGGAAGAAGTATTTGGATTTTCTAAGCGCTTATTCTGCTACGAATTTCGGCCATTCCCACCCGAAAATCTTGAGTGCTCTCCAGAAACAAGTCAACACTTTACATCTAACATCCCGGGCCTTCTATGCGGATAGTCTCGGAGAATTTGCCGAATTCGCCACGAAACTCTTCGAATACGACAAAATCCTTCCGATGAATACAGGTAAATTAGTCTTAATGATAGAAATCGAGTTTAATTGTGTTGTAATTCAGGTGTAGAAGGCGGCGATACAGCGATAAAACTAGCCCGCAAATGGGGCTACAAAGTTAAAAAAATACCAAAGGATCAAGCGCACGTAGTGTTCGCTTCGGAGAACTTTTGGGGCCGTTCTTTGGCCGCTATTTCCGCCTCAACAGACCCGTCAAGTTTCGAAAATTACGGCCCTTTTCTACCCGGTTTCAGCTGTGTACCTTACAACGATTTGAAAGCACTCGAAGTACGTTTCTATTATCAAAAAAAATCGATTTTATCGTTGAAATTTTAGAAAATCCTCCAAGACCCGTGCGTGTGCGCTTTTATGGTGGAACCAATCCAAGGCGAAGCTGGCGTTATTGTACCAGACGATGGTTATTTGAAAGGCGTCCGGGAACTGTGCAACAAATACAACGTTCTTTGGATCGCCGATGAAGTCCAAACGGGCTTAGGCCGCACCGGCAGGCGATTATGTGTCGATTACGAGAGCGTTAAACCGGATATTTTAATATTGGGCAAAGCGTTGGGTGGTGGCGTCTATCCAGTTTCGGCGTGTTTAGCCGACGATAATATAATGCTAGTCATGGAGCCTGGCACGCATGGTTCAACTTTTGGTGGTAATCCGCTAGCTTCAAAAATCGCAATTGCTGCTTTAGAACTCCTCGAAGAAGAGAATCTAGCGTTGGCCGCTTGTCAGTTAGGCGAAATTTTCAGGACGGAATTAATCAAGAAGTTGGATAAAGATATCGTGATTAAAGTACGCGGGAAGGGTTTATTGAATGCTCTAGTAATCAATCATAGTAAGTATTTAAAAATTACATCAATCAGTAATTGATAATTTAAATTTTTTTTAGATATAGTACAAGCTTGGGATATTTGTATGAAGTTGAAAGAAAACGGAATTCTAGCCAAACCTACTCATGATAATATCATTCGGTTTGCACCACCTTTGGTTATAACAAAACAACAATTAGAAGAGGCTTTGTATATTATTTGCAATACCATCAATACAATGTCTTGCAATGAAGTACGAGAAGAGAAACTTTGACTGGGATTTTTGTAAATTTACAGGAATTATTGTTGTTTTTTTTATATCACTTTAACAATTGTTGTATGCGTAAAAAATTAAATTTTCTTGAAACTTGCCTTGTTTTAAATATAAAAATTAGAGACGTTACGGAAGTACCACAACAAAAACATCAATTTTTCGGGAATTCAACGAGCTTGCCGGAAATTTTCTAAAAGATTTGGAAAACGCTTTCAATTTTCTATATTCGTAGAGGAAATTGTTGGAAAATTGATAATATGAAAATATGAAAAAAAATTAAAACATATTCCAGACTTAGAATTCAATCAGAATTTTTAAAAATAAAAAGGTCTTAGGTACCAGCGATGGATCGATAACTTTAGGGCCCTGGGCTAATACTATTTGGGGATTTATTTAATTACACCAAAGAGTTAATTGTGGCTATGCAGATGTACTTTAATTTCCGTTATATATCCGCTTAAATTGGTGTAAAAACAGAGCTTCAAAACCTAAATTCCTCAATCGCAGAACCAGAAGTAGAAATCCCTTTCTAATCAAACCAATGCTGGGTTGATTAAAAATAATCGACTTACTTGTAATATTTTATAACATTACATCAATTTAATTAAAAAATGGCAGTGTTTGTAAAATATATGTACATTCTTCTTCTTTAAAAATAGGGTGCTATATTATTTAAAACAAACCGGTCCGATTGAAAATCCGAAAGCTTGATTAGGCAATCCATAATCAACCGGATAGAAATCAACGACCGGTAATTGTGTCAATTTCTTCGTCTTTATTACAAATACTGTTTCGTTTTTATCGCGTCCAGTACTACAACCATCATTAATAATTTTCGGTTGATTTTTCCTGTAAGAAAATTCCTGTTCGTTATCGCCCAATAATTTTATAGCCAAATCATGGTTTAGTGTCCGTTCATTATACCAAGCTATACTATTGACACATGTATATGTGAAATTTTGATAAGCCTCTTGCGATAACAAACGTAAAAAGGTCATCTGAACTGTCCCAATTGTATCATAAGTTATCTAGAAGTAACCAGTTTTATAATTTGTTTATTGTAATTAAATTTATTTATAACTTACACGAGATCCACCGCGCAATTTCGAGTAATATTTCTTGCGATTATTTTCTTTCTGCCACGGTATATTCGGCATACTAGCCGTGTGAATGTCGGGAAAAACACACGTTTCACCTTGTCCATTCATATTACAATAGACATAAACAGCATCATCAATCATCCCCAAGTTTGGATCAATCCAATACCACCCTATAACGATTTGTATAAGCGTCTTGTATTGGTAAATTTCATGAAATTACCATCGGAAAATTGTGGATGTCCGTAGTACAAATCTCGACAAGTCCTCGCTGGATTCTCGTTAGTTCCGGCCGGTTTCCGGAAGGTCTCCAAATCTAACCGCATTGTATAAATTGTATTGTACATATTCGAAAATTTCTCAGTCAATTCGTCATCTCCACTTCCAAAAGAATCCGCACTTGAAACATATTACATTTTATAAAAATCCCTTAATTTTCAATATAATTTACAATAAATCTTCAACATTTCGTCGATTCCTCGATAATTCCTCCCCAAATAGTAGTTCTGGCGGTACTAGAGGCATCTCAGCGGGAGGTCCTGGAGGTCCCGGAGGACCAGGAGGTCCAGGTTCACCTTTAATTCCAGTTTGTCCATCTGAACCTTTCGGACCTGATGGGCCTTCAGAACCCATTGCCCCAGGTGGACCTTCACTACCTTTCATTCCTATCGGTCCTTCAGGTCCCTGAAATATAATTTATCAATTTTTTTTTAATTAAAATTATTCAAAAATCTTACCCTATCGCCTTTAGGTCCTTCAGGACCACTGGGACCTTTATCGCCTTTTAGTCCTTTTTCTCCAAATTCTCCCTTAAGACCTGTTATTCCTGTTTCGCCTCTATGTCCTTTAGGACCACGTCTACCTCTATCGCCTTTTTGGCCTTTGATTCCAATAGGTCCAACTTTTCCTGGAAGTCCAGAAGCGCCCTCTTTACCAGGAGGTCCAGGCTCTCCCTATAATGAAAATATAAATACAAGTTTTAAAATTTAGAATATCCACTTACCGCCAATCCAGGCGCTCCACGTAAGCCAGGAGGTCCTGAAGATCCCGGAATACCTTGTGAACCTGGTGATCCTTGCAAACCCGGCGGTCCAGCAAGACCTATACTCCCTTTTTCGCCAGGTAACCCAGTATTGCCTTGAACACCAGCTGGGCCTTCAGAGCCCTAAAATATGCATAATGCAATAATTATCGGCGAAAAATTAATAATCTTACAGGTTTGCCTGGTGGTCCAACTGGACCCATTTCTCCAGGAGGACCAATATTACCAGACGGTCCAGGAGAACCTTGTTTACCATCATCACCATCTTTACCAGGTTCTCCTTTTATTCCAGGTGGACCAGGTTGGCCAGGAGATCCTGGAAATCCGATTGCTCCAGGTGGCCCGATAGGACCCTCAACTCCAGGTTCTCCTCTATCTCCAGATGCACCTTGAGGACCAGCTTTTCCTTCTTCACCCTTAGGTCCTGATGGGCCTCGTTCTCCCTTTATAACAAATTGCAATTGCATAATCTAAAGTAAATGACTTGAAGACTTACAGGTTTGCCATCAGATCCTGGAGGTCCAATCGCTCCCTGTAATCCTGTATCACCTTTAGCCCCACGAAGTCCTTCTAAACCAGGTAATCCTGGTAATCCTTCTGCACCCGGGGGCCCTGGACGCCCAGTTACACCAGAAGGTCCAGCTGGGCCTGGTGGACCTTTTTGTCCCACATCACCAACCTCCCCTTTACTTCCCGGTGATCCTGGAAGTCCTTGAGGTCCAGTCGGACCAGCAGCACCAGGTGAACCGACTGGTCCATCTTCTCCTTTCTGTCCTTGTCTGCCGATTTCACCAGGAGGGCCTTTTTCACCTGGAGGACCTAATGGCCCAGGTTCGCCTCGTGGACCAGCTGGGCCTGGATTTCCCATAGATCCCTATTTAAGTAATTTAATAATAATATTTTGAATAATTGCTTTATTTAATTTTTACAATCTCGCCACGAGTGCCTTTGACACCTTTTTCACCCGGAGGACCAGCTTCTCCTTTATCACCATCTTCACCAGGAGATCCTACTGGACCAGGTAAACCTGGCAAACCCCGAATTCCAGGAAGGCCATCTCTACCAACTGGACCAGGTAAGCCACGTTCTCCTTGTTCTCCTTTAATTCCAATCGGACCAGGTGGTCCTGGTGGTCCTTTACGACCTTCAGGGCCCTGAGGTCCATCTTTACCAGGTTCTCCTTGTTGTCCTTTATCACCTGTTGCTCCTTGTGGTCCTACCGCACCCGTATCCCCTTTCATTCCTGGTAAGCCCTTTATTTATTTGTAAGTAATTGTAACTGTCTTCTTTAATACTCACCGGAAGACCAGATATTCCTCGTTCGCCTGGAAATCCCGGCAAACCAGTAGAACCAGGTGGACCAGGAACGCCTGAAGGGCCTGGCGGTCCAGAAGCACCTTCTTTTCCAACTTCTCCTGGTGGTCCAGATTCACCAGGAATTCCTTGTGGACCGGGAGCTCCAGGTTCACCAATTGGTCCTGGCTCTCCAGTTAATCCTCGTGGGCCAATTACACCTGGTGCCCCTGTAGGTCCAGGTGGACCTGGTTCTCCCTAAAATAATTCTCTTTCAGAAATACATACTTGAATTAATGTATCATATTGAGTACTGGAGGGCCTCGTTCTCCAGAAGGTCCAGGTAAACCGTCCTTTCCATTAATTCCAGGTGGACCTTGAGGTCCTACAAATCCACGGGGCCCTTCAAGACCTGGTACACCAATTTCGCCTTGTGGTCCTGCAGGCCCCGGTTGTCCAGTATCACCTTTAGACCCAGGAGATCCTTCACTACCCCTGCGTCCTCTAGCTCCACGAAATCCTCGAGGTCCTGTCTCTCCTCTTTCACCTTGTGAGCCAGTATTTCCCTATTTTGTTTTTTTTTTTTTTTTTAATAAAGGAGGAAACATTGATGAAAAACGTATTTGTTACCCTTTCTCCTTTTTCACCCAGTAAACCTTCTTTTCCTGTTGCACCCTTATCACCTTTCTCCCCCGTATTACCAGGGTACCCTAACAATCCTCTTGGGCCTTCTTTCCCTTTTTCACCTGGAGGTCCCATTGCACCACTTTCACCTCTAGGGCCATCGAAACCTTTAGGTCCTTCTGGTCCTTCAATACCTGGTATGCCCGGTGCTCCTACTGGTCCAATATCACCTTTGGGTCCGGCATCTCCCTTTTCCCCTTCAAATCCTCTTTCACCCTTATCCCCTTTCTCGCCTTGTTGCCCTCGTTTACCTTCATCTCCTTTAACTCCACGTAAACCAGGAAATCCGACAGGACCTTGTGGCCCAATACCACCTTGATCTCCTTTGATTCCAGGTAAGCCCGGATGTCCGGGATTTCCAGATGGTCCTTCAGTTCCATGAAAACCTGGCATACCTGGTTTACCTGGAGGGCCCTATTTTTATTATTATGATTTTCTGTAATTATTATAGAATAATATTTACTTTGATTCCTGGTGGTCCTAGAAAACCTAGAGGACCTGGCGGTCCCATTACTCCTGGCGGACCTGTTTGTCCAGGAGCTCCTGATGGTCCAGGCGGTCCAGGTAATCCCTTACTACCCGATGGACCTTCCATACCTGATAAACCTGGTGGTCCCGAAACACCAGGAATTCCACGAGGTCCTGGGAAGCCTCTAGGGCCCATTTCTCCTGGCATTCCCGATAAACCAGATGGACCTTCATCACCTGGCAAACCGGTATGACCACGTGCACCAGGTTCACCGGTATTACCCTGTGCTCCTTTCTCGCCTTTTTCACCGACAATACCGGGTAGACCAATTAAACCTTGCTCGCCTTTAGCACCTGGGGGTCCGGTAGCACCCCGATCGCCGTCACGACCTGGACGACCACGTCTGCCTTCTCTACCGGGCATTCCTGAGGGACCACGGATGCCTCTTAATCCCTTACAAACAAGTTAAATTAGAAGAATTTTAATGATTGTAAAGTTTTCTTACAGGCTCGCCGATTTCACCAGGTTCACCTTTGTTTCCTTCAGGACCTGGAAGGCCTTGAGGGCCCGGAATTCCAGTAAGACCCATCGGACCTTCAGTACCTCTCATCGACATCTAAGGAAAATCGTATTATTAACTTTTAAAAATTACAAAAATCATCGAATATTACCATATGTTGTGATAAAAGTTGTCGGAAAGTTTCACTTTGAACATCTGGCCCTTTTTCATTACTTTGTAAACTTAGCTATAATGATAAAAATTAAACAAATTTAATTGGAAATTAGGTTGAACTTACCGGTATCATAAAAACATGACCTGGTGGACCTGGAAGACCGCGCATTCCAGGTATACCACCTCTGCCTTCTTCCCCTTTAGGTCCGGGCGGTCCTGGTAGTCCAGGTGGTCCCAGATATCCTCTAGGACCTGGTAATCCACGATTTGGATTGATATCAGGCAATGAAGTAACCCATTCATCTTCTTCGACTTCTAACGTATTGCTTACAGTAGAGGGTACAAAATCTAAATCGATATCTTCACTAATATCACCCCTTATTGGCATCATTGTTAGAGCTTCATTGTCTAAGCGAATTGTCGTAGTCTCCCCTTCGAATTCAAAAAACGACGGATAATTTCTTGTATTATTGTCGAAATTCCTTTCAAATCTATCGCGGAAGATGATATCGCAATCTGGGGCGTGATAATTGCACAATTCGTACGCTTCATCGGGAATTGGTGCGATTTTAAATAGTTGTAAGTCGCCCTATTTGTGATAATTTTAATGATAAATTGAAAGAAATTTGTTGTACTTACCTTAAAGAAATTTTCTTCGGCTAATTCGTGTCCGAGAGTCATGATTCCGTCGATATTTAATGTCGAACTTGGTGTTCTTTCTAGCGATCTTGTTATCGTTTCATTACAATCTTTAATTAATGTAACTGAATTGCCTTTAACGCTGAAACCTAAGCGGTGCCATCTGAAATTTTGCGTTGAATTTCTATTGATATAAAAATAGGAAACATCACCTACTTTCCGTCATCTATCGCTAAATTAAATGAAATTAAATTATTCTCCTCTGGCATCTGTTCAATATCTTCATAATAAAAACTAACATCCTTTCCAATTGATATAGCAATCTGTTCATCACCCTCATCGCTATATAGTGTGAATAAGGGATAAATTTGCCCTAATTCAATAATGTTTTATCGTATCAAAAAAAATATGAGATATTGTAGAAATTTTATAAACATAATTGTCCAAAACAGATATGTTTTACCTGGATCCGCCTTAATAACCATAAGTATGGAAAAATCTTGTGGGAAACCTTGTGGAAAATATTCACTTGAAGTTAATGAGATTTTTGCACGTTCATCGAAACGATAGGCCCAATCATTCCTTAACGGTTGGATTGTTTCTGTATTATTGAAACATCTACCTAAAATACGATGTATACCAAACGGTTCTGACCATAATTCGGATATATGAATTAAATCAATTATGTTATCTGAAAGGGAAGTACAACAATTTAATGAAATCGTGACATTATTATTATTATTAATATTTAGAAATTTTTAATCAGTGATGTAGAAGAATTCAATTTACAAAAACTCAAATTTATTTTTGTAATTTAATCCTACACGCCACTGCTTTTTTTGACTGTTATTATTAACGATGTAACTGTAACCACAAAGCGGGATTTTACCCAGCTCGCTAGATGCCATATTTTATCGATAATTATTCCATCTAAAATTCGCAGTAAATTATAATTAAAATTATCGTTAATAATTAATTTGCGTATTTTGTGTTTAATTAACAGATTTAAAAACAAACTGAGATCATATTAAGGAAATTAATCGAAAATTGTAGCAATTATCGCGATTCAATTGTTACAATTTTGCAATAATCAGTGTTGCCGAATTCTGGATATTTCCCCAAATTTGACGCTTTAAGGGCACAAGGTATATCTTATGGTTTT